>JAMOIN010000104.1:0-51985 GCA_024666655.1 Dascyllus trimaculatus | reverse complement strand
ACAACAAACAGACAAAACAACAACAAAAAAAGAGTAAACAATGACAACAAACAGACAAAACAACAACAAAGAGAGTAAACAATGACAACAAATAGACAAAACAACAACAACAAAGAGAGTAAACAATGACAACAAACAGACAAAACAACAACAACAAACAGACAAAACAACAACAACAAAGAGAGTAAACAACAACAACAAACAGACAAAACAACAACAACAAAGAGAGTAAACAACAACAACAAAAAGACAAAACAACAACAGCTTCTCCTGTCTTTTCAAAGCAGACCAGGCCAGAGTGCTGTCGGGGATCTGACACGTCTGATTGGTCTGTTTCTGTCAGTGAGTCGACAGGTTTCTGAATGAACGTCACGCTGAGTTAAAGGAAAATAGAAACTAATCACTGAAGCTGTGTCTCAGTTCAGAGGCTGCATCCTTCAAAGGACCCAGTCTACCCGTCCTTCTAAGCCTGGGTCCTTCTAGGCTGCATGAGCGTTTGTTAAATAGTCGGTCCAGCCTACGATGAACTTCCTGCTTACATCATGACGTCTCGTAGCGCTGCTCCTTGTTGCCTAGCAACCCTGACAAACAAATTTTCATCCCGACGATCAGGATAAGACGACTATGTTGTAATTTTACCTGATTTTTTGACTGAATTTGATCCAGAAACTGTGACTTTAGTTTTAATATGTTTTCTATCCTTGAAGACTTGAGGGTCTTGTTCTGTCCGGTGGTTCAGGACTAAACTGTCTGAGAAACAAGAAGCTGGTTTAAATCTGTTAACATCCACTGATATGAACTTTAAAAAGGAACAGGAAACCAGATATAATGTATGTTTAACATGTGATCAGATAACTTGGTGGAGCTAAACTAAGAACAGTGAGGAGAGTCATGTTTTCACTGGTCTACAGAGAATCACCACCAATAGAAGCTCCAGCAGGATTTACGTCCATTTTACTTCTTCTCCATATAGTAATTTAAATAAGGATTAAATATGTGAATATTTATGAATGAATAAGTCGTTTATTTGATGGCCGCAGTCAGAAAAAAATCACCACAGTCTCGATAAAATATAACTTAAACACTGAAGCTGAACAACTGGACAGTAAATGTTTTAAACTGCAGCAGCTCATCAATAACGTAACTTAATCGTTTTTTAAAACAAATGTTAATGTGTTCAACACTTGTACTATTAAAGTGAACTGTAACATAATACTAATATTTAAAACTAGAATCCTCCATCCATCTTCTCTGTCAGCCGTCAGCAGTTAAAACTCCAGCTGTTGATCAACTGTCAGCGGTGCAATGGATCTTGGGATATTTGGGGCTATGAAGGATACATCGATGCATCCTTCAAATTCATGGAAAAGAAGGAAGCATTCATCGGCCGCATTTGAAGGAGTCTTGAAGTTTTAATGAAATGGGACGGCCTTAGTCGCACCACTGTGACGTATGAAGCCTTGAAGGATGCAGCCTCTGAACTGAGATACAGCCAGTGGCTGTGTCTACTAGCGGATCTGAAGGATGCATCGATGGATCCTTCGTAGCCCCAAATATCCCAAGATTCATTGCACCGCTGACGGTTGATCAACAGCTGGAGTTTAACTGCTGACGGCTGACGGAGAAGATGGATGGAGGATTCTAGATTTAAATATTAGTATTATGTTACAGTTCACTTTAATAGTACAAGTGTTGAACACATTAACATTTGTTTTAAAAATCGATTAAGTTACGTTATTGATGAGCCGCTGCAGTTTAAAACGTTTACTGTCCAGTTGTTCAGCTTCAGTGTTTAAGTTATATTTTACTGAGACTGTGGCGAAATTCTTTCTGACCGCGGCCACCACAAAAACGACTTATTCATTCATAAATATTCTCATATTTAATCGTTATTTAAGTTATTATATGGAGAAGAAGTAAAACGGTTACTAAATGCTGCTGGAGCTTCTATTGGTGGTGATTCTCTGTAGACCAGTGAAAACATGACTCTCCTCACTGTTCTTAGTTTAGCTCCACCAAGTTATCTGATCACATGTTTAACATACATTATATCTGGTTTCTGTTCAGACAGCAGGTATTTAGTGATCCTCATCAGAAACATTCAGCCCAGAGACTGTGGAGGTTTATAATATCTGAAGTTCATATCAGTGGATGTCAACAGATTTAAACCAGCTTCTTGTTTCTCAGACAGTTTAGTCCCGAACCACCGGACAGAACAAGACCCTCAAGTCTTCAAGGATAGAAAACATATTAACAACAAAAATCACAGTTTCAGGATCAAATTCAGTCAAAAAATCAGGTAAAATTACAACATAGTCGTCTTATCCTGATCATCGGGATGAAAATTTGTTTGTCAGGGTTGCTAGGCAACAAGGAGCGGCGTTACGAGACGTCATGATGTAAGCAGGAAGTTCGTCGTAGGCTGGACCGTCTATTTAACAAACGCTCATGCAGCCTAGAAGGACCCAGGCTTGGAAGGACGGGTAGACTGGGTCCTTTGAAGGATGCAGCCCCTGAACTGAGACACAGCTTCAGCTACTGAGTCCTTAAAGTCATCAGGAAGAGGTTCGCTGAGGTCACAGGTCAGGTGAGAGGTCAGGTGAGAGGTCAGCTGAGAGGTCGGATCACCTTAGACTTCTGTACAGAGGAGTCGCCCCCCGCTGGCTGTTAGAGGGAGTGCAGGTGTGGAACTAAGAAACGCCTTTTACAGTTTGTGGTGATCGATCAAGGAAGCTTCTCCGACCTGTCGGCTTCAGGTTCAGCTTCATAGAAAGACTCCTGAACCCTGAACAGGTGTGTGAGCAGGTGTGGACGAAGGTGTTGTGATGATGATGATGATGATGTGACTCCTCCTCCTCCTCAGGATGAAGAACACAGCTCTGCATGAAGCTGCAGCTCTGGGTTCTGCAGGTCTGCGGTGTGCAGAGGTGCTGCTCAGGTAAGACTCACCTGGACCAGTCGTCCTGTGGAAACCACGTATCGACACGCAGCAGCTTGAACTCAGGTTAACAGACAGGAAGCAGGAAGGAGCTTCCAGTAAGAAGTTAAGACGGTCCTGCTCCTGGAGGGTCACATCTAAGACCACCTCATCTGCATAAACTAGACGTTACCTGGTCAGATGTTACCTGGTTAGACGTTACCTGGTCAGACGTTACCTGTTAGACGTTACCTGGTCAGACGTTACCTGGTCAGACGTTACCTGGTCAGACGTTACCTGTTAGACGCTACCTGGTCAGATGTTACCTGGTCAGATGTTACCTGGTCAGACGTTACCTGTTAGACGTTACCTGGTCAGACGTTACCTGGTCAGACGTTACCTGTTAGACGTTACCTGGTCAGACGTTACCTGTTAGACGTTACCTGGTCAGACGTTACCTGGTCAGACGTTACCTGTTAGACGTTACCTGGTCAGACGTTACCTGTTAGACGTTACCTGTTAGACGTTACCTGGTCAGACGTTACCTGGTCAGATGTTACCTGGTCAGACGTTACCTGTTAGACGTTACCTGGTCAGACGTTACCTGGTCAGACGTTACCTGTTAGACGTTACCTGTTAGACGTTGCCTGGTCAGACGTTACCTGTTAGACGTTACCTGGTCAGACGTTACCTGTTAGACGCTACCTGGTCAGATGTTACCTGGTCAGATGTTACCTGTTAGACGTTACCTGGTCAGATGTTACCTGGTCAGATGTTACCTGGTCAGATGTTACCTGTTAGACGTTACCTGGTCAGATGTTACCTGGTCAGATGTTACCTGTTAGACGTTACCTGGTCAGATGTTACCTGGTCAGACGTTACCTGTTAGACGTTACCTGGTCAGACGTTACCTGTTAGACGTTACCTGTTAGACGTTACCTGTTCAGATGTTACCTGTTAGACGTTACCTGGTCAGATGCTACCTGTTAGACGTTACCTGTTAGACGTTACCTGGTCAGATGTTACCTGGTCAGATGTTACCTGTTAGACGTTACCTGGTCAGACGTTACCTGGTCAGACGTTACCTGGTCAGATGCTACCTGGTCATGGTTACCTGTAGTCGTAGCTCCTCCCACCCTGACTCACCTGTCGTCCTGCTTCCAGCTGTAACGCCGGCGGGAGGCGGAGGAACGCCGGCGGTCAGACGGCGCTGGACGTGGCGCTGAGCTCCGGCTGCAGCAGGACGGTTTCTCTGCTGGCTGCTCAGACTGGACTGGACCTGCTGGGACAACTGGGAAAGCCCAGAGTGAAGCTGGGCGGGTTCTGACCCGTCTACCTGCCTGGAGACGGTGAACAGGAAACAGTGAACGAGCAGAGCAGCAGCAGCAGCTTCACTACCTGAGAGTGAGAATGAAGACTGGAGCATCTCCGGTTCAGCAGGTCGACTGTTCAGGTTCTGTGATCAGAACCAGTGAAGGTGTTGATGTGAGAAGTTCTTCTGGGCTCCATCTCAGAATCATTTAACTTCATGTTTTCTTACACTTGAACCAGCCGATGTGTTCAGGAGCTGCCGGGTTCTGGTTCTGGTTCTGGTTCTGGTTCTGACTTCACCGGATTAAAGAGTTTCAAAACCCAGAAAACGTTTCCTGAAGTCTGTTCTTGGTTCTGAGTGTCTGAAGACGTCCATGTTCCTCATCACGTTTTCAGGTAAACATCATCGATTAGTGATCGGCTGCTGAACTGATCTACAGCTGATCAATAATCAATAAACCAGTCTGAGCCCTGGGACTCCAGAGTCTCCAGTGTGAAGACTTCCTGTTTCTTTCCTCCTCAGTGACGGTGAACTGGACCGAACCAGACACTGGAGGAACTCTGATCCACACTTCAGATCAATCAGCTGATCGATTGATCCACAACATGACGGTCAGCTGATCTGATTACTTCAGTAAAACAGACGTTTCCAGTTGATCCGTCGGTCTAACCTCACTGTGGACGTTTAGTTCTCCATGGTGAAGCTGCAGGTCAGAGACTAGTCTAAGCATCGACTGTAGGAAAGCAGATCCTTACTTCACGTTTGACTTTTAATGAACATATCTGCAACCTTTTATCTTGTACCTGTTCTGAATGGTAGCGCCCTCTTGTGGACACGTACCAGCTGTGACTGGTTGACAGCCTCAGAGCTCCGCCCACAGAACACAAAGATGAGCCCATTTAAAAGACAGTCTGTCAACATAATCAGCAACGCTGGGCCATGTTTCATTATGTTAGCAGGTTATCTGGGATTGAAGTGGCTCTAGGAATACAAAGTTAGCTGACTTTAAAAAGTAGCTTGGGTTGTTTGTATGTTAAGATACCCTTTCTTTTTTTTTTGCTCATGCGCCTCGTGCTCTGGCTTGGATAGAGGCCTGACATTGAGAGTCTACAGGGCCCAGAATCTGGTGCTCCACCCTGCCGTCACCAGAACGTCGTCCTCACTAGGATGCTGGACGTTTCAACCGGTCAGGTCCTGCTGTCCCGGCCTCCATGGACAGCAGAGGGTGGTTCAGTCTGGACCCAGAGACTGGACCCCTGAGTGGAGCCGCCCTGGGCCTGTTTCAAGGACCGGTTCAGATCTGTGAATGAACCATGAAAGCTCCAGGCTGTCAGCTGTCGGCCTCAAAGAAAAGAAGTACCGGCTTTCAGAAACACACGGAGCTAAGCAGAGCTCTGGCTATGCTTAGCCAGAAAAGATAGCTTAGCATAGCCAGAGCTCTGAGTTATCTTCTCTGGCTATGCTATCTCCTCTGGCTATGCTAAGCTATCTTCTCTGGCTATGCTAAGCTATCTTTCCTGGCTAAGCTATCTTTTCTGGCTATGTTAAGCTATCTCCTCTGGCTATGCTAAGCTATCTCCTCTGGCTATGCTAAGCTATCTTCTCTGGCTATGCTAAGCTATCTTTCCTGGCTAAGCTATCTTTTCTGGCTATTTTAAGCTATCTCCTCTGACTATGCTAAGCTATCTCTTCTGGCTATGCTAAGCTATCTTCTCTGGCTATGCTAAGCTATCTTTTCTGGCTATGCTAAGCTATCTTTTCTGGCTATGCTAAGCTATCTTCTCCATGCTAGCCAAGGTTACATTCATTAATGACTGACCTGTTATCAACGCTCTGATCCAGTGAAGGACGTGTTCATGTCCATCGATCACCAGGAAAGAGGACGACGGGGTTTTCACTGTTTAGCTCTCTTCATGGGAACAGAAGGTGCTAAGTTAGCTTAGCTTGTCACCATGCTAGCTGGACGTCATTTACAGTGTGACGTAGGGTCTAGCTTTTCCAGGTTGTCAGATTAGCATGAATGGACAGGTGTGGTCAGGCTGAGCCCACACCTGTCAGCACCACGCCGCTCCCTCGCTGGTTGTCCAGACACACTAAAGCCACAGCGCCACCTACAGTCTGGATGGGAGTATAGAAGAGCAGCTGTTCACTGACGGAGCCTCATCAGGCAGAGAGAATGAGAGGCAGCAGTTCAACATGATGATGAGGTGGATTCTAAGGAACCTGTGGACGTCTGTCTGCTCCCACATCTGTTCTCATGTTAGGATTTGTTCTGCTGGACTGTTGATGGAGGGAAAACAGGTCGAGTCGTGTGTTCAGTGGAGTATTGCTGTAGTACTGTGATGTAGTACCACCACCACAAAGATGATCTTAGAAGAAGCAGGTGGTGCTAGTAGCTCTTCTACCTCTGCAGCTGTCATCAGTCAGACTTCCTGTAGAGGTTAGCGTGCTGAAGCATGACGTCACAAACACCTGAAGAGCAGAACGTTTTCTCCGTGTTGCTGCTTCCTGACTTTCTCATGACGAGACATGTCAGAATGAAAAGTCTCGTTTCTACCCTCCAATCAGACGGGAAACAGAAAACAAACCTTTTGACTCGTCACTTTATTTCAGGAACATTCAGTTAAAAACAGTCGACCAGCTTCTGCCTCCTGCTGGAGACACACAAACCTCCCAGCAGGAACCTTCAGAGCGTTCAGCAGAAATAAAACGTTAAAACCAGACGACCAGGGAACAGTTTACCTGGACAACAGTTTACCTGGACAACAGTTTACCTGGACAACAGTCTACCTGGACAACAGTTTACCTGGACAACAGTTTACCTGGACAACAGTCTACCTGGACGACACACACTGACAGACTGGAACCACAGCGGAGTCCTTCTGGAAACACCTTTCCACTTGCTGAGTCTGTTCCGGACTCTTCCTCACATCCTGTCGGCTGTAATTGTTTCTGAAACGGTCACATGATCAGGTGGGCGGAGCTACAGCTCTCAGCGCCTCAGTCGCAGGAAGAAGGCGTGGCGGCACTCGGCGCTGTCCACCGGATAATATTTATCGTAGAAGTCCAGGATGTACTCCTCTGCCTTGAAGCCGAACTTCTGATAGAGCAGCATGGCGGGATTACTGGCCGACACGTGTAGCGTCACGTCTTTCCCCATGCAGGTCTGCAGGATGACATCACAACATGACATCAGGATGACATCACAACATGACATCACAACATGACATCAGGATGACATCACAACATGACATCAGGATGACATGATGACATCACAACATGACATCAGGATGACATCACAACATGACATCAGGATGACATGATGACATCACAACATGACATCAGGATGACATCACAACATGACATGATGACATCAGGACGACATCACAAGATGACATGATGACATCAGGATGACATCACAACATGACATGATGACATCAGGATGACATCACAACATGACATGATGACATCAGGATGACATCACAACATGACATGATGACATCAGGACGACATCACAAGATGACATCCGGATGACATCATGATGACATCACAAGATGACATCAGGATGACATCAAAAGATGACATCAGGATGACGTCATAACATGACACCAGGATGACATCAGACTCAGCACTGACTAGTTAAAGAAGGTTCTTCAGTCTTTCTACTGCGGCTGCAGATGAAACGTTCCAGACGTGACTCATTTCTCTACTGAATCTCTGTGAGGAAGGTTTGAAATGTTTTCTCTAGACAGACAGAATAATCAGATTTGTTGGTCTGAGGTTTGGTTCCACCTCAGTGACTCAGCCGTGACCATCATGTGTCAAACACTGGTTCTGATGTTAAAACATCTAAACAGGGACCCTGGTCTGGTCCAACTTCACCCCATCAGGTTCTACTGATGTTAGACTCCACAGCTGGAGACATGGATCATCCATAGATCTACACTGACAGGACCTGCACGGAGACTCTGGACCAGCCTGGTTGGAGGTTACGGCTGGACCCGAATATCCAAATATTCAAATATTCGGTCGTTGTGGTTGAAACCGAATAATCATTTTGAGAAGCGAATTTGAGGTCCTCTGCTGGATCTGGTCTGAATGTTCTCACATTCCATGGCTGTAGTTTTACTTCTGGAGACACTGAACCCTCAAACGGCTTCACAGCTCAGACACATAAAATCTGAAACCATTCAGCTCCTGGACCTTCACCTGAATGACTTCCAGTGAGCGGATCAGAACCTGGACCCATCAGATCCACCTGCTGGAACCGTGTCTCACCTGGATCAGGTGGTAGATCATGAAGGTGCCGATGCCGGCCCGCCTCCACTCCGGGTGGACCAGCAGGAAGGAGATGTAGGCCTCGTTGTACTTGACGTCCGGCACCATGAAGCCGAAGCCGACCACCACCTTCCTGTAGAGCGCCACCACGCTGAAGTCGGGGTACTGCAGGCACTCGGACAGGTCCACGCCGGGCCAGAAGCTGTCGTGACACATGGCGTTGACGGAGGGGATGTGATTGGGCCGCACGTAGCAGTAATCGATGGGGGCGTCGGCCTCAGGGAGCCAATCAGGATCCTTCCTGTGAGGAAACGCTCTGATCTCCGCCAGCAGCCGCAGCTTCACCGGACGACTCTCATAGTCCCTCCTGAAGACAGAACACACGGTAGTACTACTGCAGTACTACTGCAGTACTACTGCAGTACTACTACAGTACTACTACAGTACTACTGCAGTACTACTACAGTACTACTACAGTACTACTGCAGTACACACTGTACCACCCAGCAGGTTTCAGTACAGTGTACCTGTAGATGCACAGCACTGAAACCTGAGTACCTGCAGTACTGAGTACCTGTCGTACTGAGTACCTGTCGTACTGAGTACCTGTCGTACTGAGTACCTGCAGTACTGAGTACCTGCAGTACTGAGTACCTGCAGTACTGAGTACCTGTAGTACTGAGTACCTGTAGTACTGAGTACCTGCAGTACTGAGTACCTGCAGTACTGAGTACCTGTAGTACTGAGTACCTGCAGTACTGAGTACCTGTAGTACTGAGTACCTGCAGTACTGAGTACCTGTCATACTTAGTACCTGTAGTACTGAGTACCTGTCGTACTTAGTACCTGTAGTACTGAGTACCTGTAGTACTGAGTACCTGCAGTACTGAGTACCTGTAGTACTTAGTACCTGTAGTACTGAGTACCTGTAGTACTGAGTACCTGTAGTACTTAGTACCTGTAGTACTGAGTACCTGTAGTACTGAGTACCTGTAGTACTGAGTACCTGTAGTACTTAGTACCTGTAGTACTTAGTACCTGTAGTACTGAGTACCTGTAGTACTTAGTACCTGTAGTACTGAGTACCTGTAGTACTGAGTACCTGTAGTACTTAGTACCTGTAGTACTGAGTACCTGTAGTACTGAGTACCTGTAGTACTTAGTACCTGTAGTACTGAGTACCTGTAGTACTTAGTACCTGTAGTACTGAGTACCTGTAGTACTGAGTACCTGTAGTACTTAGTACCTGTAGTACTGAGTACCTGTAGTACTGAGTACCTGTAGTACTTAGTACCTGTAGTACTGAGTACCTGTAGTACTGAGTACCTGCAGGTACTCAGTACCTGCAGTACTGAGTACCTGTAGTACTTAGTACCTGTAGTACTGAGTACCTGCAGTACTGAGTACCTGCAGGTACTCAGTACCTGCAGTACTGAGTACCTGTAGTACTGAGTACCTGTAGTACTTAGTACCTGTAGTACTGAGTACCTGTAGTACTGAGTACCTGTAGTACTTAGTACCTGTAGTACTGAGTACCTGCAGTACTGAGTACCTGCAGTACTGAGTACCTGTAGTACTGAGTACCTGTAGTACTGAGTACCTGTAGTACTGAGTACCTGTAGTACGGCGTACCTGATGTAGGGCTTCAGGATTCGGGAGGTATACGGACTCTTGATGCTCTGGTCCAGACTCCCCTCAGCTCCCATCAGACGGTGCCAGAAGGACACCGAGTTCTTCTGGATGGTCCTTCTGCCGGACGGGTTCACCTGAACACACATCATGGTTCCTCTCAGGTGGGTTTCAGGTAACTTCACTGATATTTACGGGTTCTGTGGTTCTCTGAAGGTCAGACTGCTTCTGTTCAAGTTCTGTTAGATTCTGTGCTGAGAAATATTTCAACCAGAACACTGGAGATCATCTTCTGGAGGAACCATCAGCTGTTGGGTCTCTGAAGCCTCCACATTAGTCTCTGTCATGGTGCCCGCTGCTAGCTAAACTCCCACAATGCTCTCTGCTGCCTGTAGTCTGAGTGACGCCTCCTCTGGTCTCTACAGTATTAAACAGTGAGAGGCTCCACCTGGTGGAACAACCAGGAACTACAGCTGATCTATGACACATTCAGTGACATCACGTCTTTCCCCTTCTACCTGATTGGTTAATGGATGTCAGTCAGCTAAATTATTAATGGTGGGTAATGAAGTACCTGCTAGTTTAACCAGCAGCTTGTTTAATGTGTGATGTCATCATTATGTTTTAAAGTACAGACGTTCTGATCCGATCTCAAAGATCTGGATCTTCAACATCAGGACCAGAACTCATCAAGACATTTTTAACTGCAATTAATCAATCACCGATTAATCACTGACGTCTCTAACAGACTCTGATCCTGCTCAGTGTCGCCCCCCCAAGGTCCATCCAGGCAACACGAGCAAACTTCAGTCACCGTGGAAACCGACTGCACGTACCTGGAAGCGGTCGAGGATGCGCAGCTCCTGGCTGTTGGTGCAGTACTTCCCTTTGACTCCGCCTCCCACCAGCGTCCCCGCCTCCTGGGCGCCGTAGATCCCTCCCACCAGGCTGAGGGTGGCGCTGACGGCTCGGTCCACGTCCAGCAGGGGGAGCCCTCTCTGCCGCTTCGCCTGCCGCACCAGCAGCTTCCTGTGGAGGCGTTTGGCCTGCGGCGTGACGGCTAGCGCTAGCGGGCAGGCGTCCAGCCGCCGCAGCAGCATCCTCTCCTCGTACAGGCTGAGGGGGGCGTAGCGGGGACTCTGGGAGGCGCCGCCGTCGGCCTTCTCATGCTGGTTCATCCTCCTCCGCTCGCCGGCACCACCACACCCCCCGGTGGACAGAGGGAGGCCTTCGCTTCGTCCCACTGGCTCCTCGAAGTCGTCCTCGCGGCCTTCGTCGTCCTCGCTCTCGGCTTCACGTTTGATGTGAGGTGGCGCTGGGCGGAGCTTCTTGCGGGCGGCGAGGCTGGCGCTGGGAGGAGGGAGGTACTCCATCCCCGGGTCGATCATCCCCTCCGTCTCCATCTCCTCGTCATCTGGAGGCCGCACAGGAAACAGCATCAGCATCACAATTAAAGCAGAGCAGCAAATTCTAACGACTCTGTTCAACGATAGCGGAGCCAATCAATAGTCGATTAGCTAATAAGGTGAATGATACACAGGGAACATTGATCCGTTAACTAACAGAGCTTCTATTGATCGTGGACATGTGTGACTGACGGCAAACAACAGAGAGCAGATCACAGTTAAAGAGCTCTGAGGGTCATTAACTCACACAGAAGTCTTTGTCTTGGTGGTCTGCAGTCAGTTAAACCCCCACAGTGCTGAGTACTACAAGTACTACAGTACTACAAGTACTACAGTACTACAAGTACTACAGTACTACATGCATATCCTCTGTCTTCTGTCTACCGGTTAACGTTACTCTGTGTTACCTGTTCAGTAAATGACTCACCGTGGAACAGCGCCTGAGGCGGCATGGCGTCTGGGATGAGGTCGGCCTCCGACAGCAGGCTGGGTGTAGCTGAGTGGGAGGCCGGGGTTCCCGGGGCGGAGAAGTCGGGCGAAGGAGACGGCGACGGGCTGGTGAGCGGCGTTCGGTCCGAGGAGCTGAGGGAGGAGAAATCTATGACCTCGCCTTTCTCCAGAACCAGATCAGGACGGCGTCCGGTGCCGCCGCCGCGACCTCCGCCCAGTTTGACGGGCGTAGAGGAGGCGCTGCGGTCGGTGTAGCCGCCCACCGCCTCCTTCTGAGCACGGCGGATCTCTTTGGCCTCCTGGGTGCGAGAGCGCTTCTCCTTCAGCTGCATGGCGTTCTCTACGGGGTTCCTGGCGCCTCGTTTCCTCAGACCCTCCACGGTGATGATCGGCTCCACGCTGGGTTTGGAGGCTGCAGGCCAACAACAGAACATCAGGTCAGCCGACACCTCTCACCTGGACGCCGCCGCGCCACTGCAGGTTACCTTTAGCCTTGGCCGTGGATTTGTCCGACTCCGGTCGCAGCGTCGGAGGTCTGTTCTGGACCAGCTTCCACCAGCCGGGCTCCCCGAACTCCTGAGCTCCTGAGCGGAAGAACGTGGGGCTGCCGACCGAGAGGCAGCCGGCCACCGTGCTCCACCACGTCGACGTCTTCTTCCTGGAAACCAGCACCAGAGCAGAGACGGCAGGACGGGTCACACACACAGCCGAGACCCATACGGAACCAACCAGCTCCACACCCATCAACTAGACTGACTGGAACACGACAGACTGAACCAACAGTGAGACCCGGACCTCAAGCTCAGCCGGGAAAATGAACCAAACCTGAGCTTGAAGGACTTCATCTGCAGGCATCATCCACAAACCGTCTGTCTGAACCGGACTCAAAGAAACCAGAGGTTCTGAGCTCAGAGGAGCCATGAGTGACTTCGCTGTTTGCAGGTGAACATGGAGGCAGAATAAACCTGTAGAGGAGGCTGTAAGACCGTAAACAGGTCGACGTCTACAGCTGCTGAAGCCTCCGTTGTTCCAGTGAATAAAGAGAGAGACTCAGGCTTCAGAGGGTTCAGTCAGCTCACCTGGTTCACATCAGCTCACCTGGTTCACATCAGCTCACCTGGTTCACATCAGCTCACCTGCTTCACATCAGCTCACCTGGTTCACATCAGCTCACCTGGTTCACATCAGCTCACCTGGTTCCCAGCAGGAAGTTCCAGTGTCGGCCAATGAAAGCGCAGATGTCCTCCTTCCACCTGAAGTATCCCTGCCGACCCGTCCCCTCCAGAGACAGGTTGTACATGGCCAACATCACCACCTGGACCACACACACACACACACAGCTGCTGAAAACCAATAGGAGTGTGTGTGTGTGTGTGTGTGTGTGTGTGTGTGTGTGTGTGTCGTACCTGCTGCCAGGTGAGCCTCATCCTCTCGAAGCTCTCCTTGCCGTCCTCAGAGCAGTCGCAGCAGCTGAACTTGAAGAAGTTGTCCCCCTTCAGGTAGCTCGGCTGCTCCCCGCGGAGCTGAGCTGAGGACAGTGAGAGTCAACCTGCTGTTCACACACTCACACCTTCCTGCACACCTGTGGCCTCTCACCTGCAGGGATCCATTTGTGGCAGCGGTCGCAGTAGAAGGACATGTCCTCGCAGGCCCAGCCCCCGTCGGCCTCCTCGCCCACGTCGCTGGTCAGCGAGTCGCCGCTCTGGTCATGTGACAGGTCCACGGAGCCCTGGTCCTCCGACTCCACGATCAGCAGCGTCTCCCCCTCCACCTCCCCCTCCTCCAGACCCTCTGACGCCGACGTACAGGCCGCCTCGTCCTCCCCCCCACCCAGCTGCTCGCCGCTGCTGTCCATCCCGACGCCTCAGGTACAGGAGCACACCTGGACAGGTAGGACAGGTGAGTCAGGCATGTTCCAATAACACACCTGAGAGCTGAACCAAGAGGACAGACTAGTGACTCAGCAGGTATCTGGAGTTTTCAGTGCTGCACAGCCAGATCGCCATGGTAACTGATGCTGCACAGCCAGATCGCCATGGTAATGTTCTGTAAGATAACTGTGTGGACAGGTGTGCCACAGTGTTTACCTGTCTCAGGTGTCCTGTGGGCGGAGCTGAGTCTCCCTGCGTCGTCGCTCCTCCTCCAGCTGTCTGGTCAGAATCCTCTGCTCCTCCAGCAGCCTCAGGTTCTCCTTCTTCCTCTCCAAACGCTCCAGATCTCGAACTACACCTTCGTGGAGACGCTGCCAACAGTGAGAACAGGGACTCCTCAGAGTTTGACATCCAGCAGCTGCTCGGTAAACACAGAACCCTCCAGGTGTCCTGCTCGCTGAGTCATCACTAGACGTTCACATGTCCACTACTGACGGCCTACCGAGACCCACGATCTATGTTCTGAACTTGTAGCGTGTTCATGACCCTCGTTAAGAAGCGGACAGTCAGCTCCTCTAACTAAAGTCAAACCTGAGTCCGGCTAAAGGAGCAGGACTTTCCAGTTCTGTCCTCAGAGACACACTCGGCTCTTCACACCTGTGTTTCCAGCTCAGCCACACCGAGGCGTCACTCAGTGGGACGCTTCCATCAGGAAGCACCGATCTGGGTTCTGTGGAGCGGATCATGGCTGAGCTGAAACCAGGTTTTCAGGCTGTCGAAGGTCCGTCTGGTTTCTGAGACGCTCAGAAGTAACTGGACTCATTCACTGCTTCGTCCAACAGGGGAGCTGCAAACACTCAGGTCTCCTAACTGGTTCATTCATCAGTCCAACAACTTCTCATATGAACAGCACCAGCTCTGTGTTTCCATCTTCACTGTGAACATTCTCTGGTTTCTCTCCTCCTCTGCGACGGTAAACTGAACATCTGATCTAAACCAGGCACTGGAGGAACTGGATTCACCAGATTAATCAATACCTGATAGAGTTGTTGGAGCCTGAATCAACAGATAATAAACCTGTAACTGTTTTCAGAATGGATTCATTTCTTAGACACAAACACCAAAACGTTCAGATTCCTCAGACGTGAAAATTTGCAGCTTTTCTCTAAAAACAACGACAGTCAGAAACCAGAGAAACCAAGACAGTCTGATCAAGTTAACGGGACACGCTTGGAGGGATCTTCTGCCGATGACTGACTGACTTTTATCTGGTCAAACAGTCTCAACATGCAAAGACACTGAACCGAGTCTGAGGCGACATCAAAGCCTGTCCTGAAACACTTCAAATACCAAGAACCGGAGCAGTTTACAGTCAGCCCTGACACTTATATCATCGGCAATGTTGTATTATTGTTTGGGCTGGATGTCTAATATCACTGTCTGTAATTAACTTAATCTACAAGTGTGATTTATATAAATAAAAGAACTTCCCTCCTGCAGCTCAGAGCTCTCATGAACAGGATGCTTCACTCTGGATTAGTTTCCAGATTCGTTCTTTTAATTAGTCAAACTGGTTAATGGAACATCCAACTAACACTTCAAACTGTTAAATACTAAAACTGATCATTCCAGGAACTGTGACATCACATGACGTCACAATAAAAGGCCGCTTCCTGCTGCAGAGGTCATCTGAAGCTTTTACTTTGAAAGGCTGTACCAGGTGTAGCTGCTAGCTTGACAGAGTTAGCCTCGTAGTATTTGTAATTAAAACGCAGCTACAGTTCGGTGGTTCTGCTCGGTACCACGCGAAAAGCTGCAGTTTGACCGTCAGACACCGTCAGGTCAACCCCGGGAGGATAACTCGGTCCGTTACCGTCCGGTGACCTCCATCCTCTGCTAACTGTTAGCCTGCTGCTAGCTCCAGCAGACCGGTTCGGTCCGGACCGGCTTACCTGTCTGTCCCAGGACTGTTTGAGGTGAACGGCAGCCACGGTGCTCAGAGTCAGAACCACAGAAACTCCCAGAACCACTTTGGAGGCTGTAGACATCCCGGTGATGTTAGCTTCACGTTAGCCAGCTGCTAACTGGCTCCGCCGCCGCTGCTTCTTCTTCTCCTGCAGGTTTACTGGCAGCAGCGCCTCCGTGCAGAGCGCCGCCTGCTGGAGGTCCTCAGCCCTGGTCCAGCCCTGGTCCAGCTCTGGTCCAGCTCTGGTTCTGCTCTGGTCCAGCTCTGGTCCAGCTCTGGTCCAGCTCTGGTCCTGCTCTGGTCCTGCTCTGGTCCAGTTCTGGTTCTGGTTCTGTCCAGGCTGAGCATCACTCAGAGTGGCCTTCAGTTGGTCCAATCCGCTGCTCCTGGTCTGGTTTTAGTTCTAATGAAGCGGGTTCTGGTGTTTTCAGGGGTTCAGACTCATGGCTTTGGTATGAATAAGCTGAAAGTCAAACCCAGGTGAACCTGGACTGGGTCTGGGTCGGGTGTTCTGTCTTCATGACTCCTGCATGAGCCTCTATAAGGCTGCCGGGGGTTCAGTCTGCCGGGCTTTGACCCTGTTCCAGTAAACCTTTTTATACGTGAACAAACGGTACCGGAGGAGAACCTCTTCCTCATCTTCACATCATCACCACAGAACCGGGTCGGGTCGTCACCTTTAAATTCGTTTAGACTCTGATGTCCGGCGTGTCCCCGACCTGCTCAGAACCCTGGACCCATCAGATCCTCACTGGGTTCATTCTGGTCCTCTTCAACGTCGCTGAGGCGTGTTTTGGTTCCTGACCAGATCAGCTGACCCAGTAAACGGACTGGTCTCCTCCCAGGGGTTCTGGTCGTTCTCAGCCCGGTTCCTCTGAGGTCCGACGTCACAAACACACAGAAGAGCCGGACTGATGAAAGCCAAGTTTATTGATCAAGAACATAAATAGACGAATGTTTCACTGTACATACGGAACCAAAGTAGAAATAAATACACAGCAATAAATTAAAAGCATGGAGGAGAGACGCCGCGTCGCCTCTGAGGATGGATATTTACACACGTGTGGTTTTCTACACGCTTCTTCTCTCCGGTTCTTTCAGCCAACGACTCGTTTCACATTCTTCTTTTCACATTTCAGCAATTTAAAAAACTAAGAAAGCAAAGAGCAGCGGCTGATCCTCCAGAACCTCCTGGAACATGAGGACTGCAGTCAGCACGACACACAACACCAGCATGGCAGCTCTCAGAACCAGGACCAACGGACCACCTCCGACCCTCTCAGCTGTTCAGATAGACCAGAACACAGACCAGAACCTTGCTGCAGTGAGCTCAGAGGTCTGTTCTGAACTGGTATCCTGGTCTATGTGGGTCGGGTCCAATCATGGACTGAGTTGGGCTCAAACGACGCCATGAGAACCACCAGAACCAGCAGCCCAACAAAGAGCGTCTCTGTGGGACCCGCTGAGAGCTGCTGAGCCGAACTCGAGCCTCAGATTCAGCTTCATGTGGATACAATCAGGCCTGGAGGCGACCAGGAAACACGACACAAACGCTGCAGGTTCTCCAGCGTGTAGCCGCCAAACGTCCTGCCTGGAGGCTACAGCTTTCATAGTCCAGCTCCGTGTCTCTCACACATACACACACACACACACACACACACACACACACACACACACAGCAAAACAAATGACAAGAAAAAAACGAGCAACAAAAACTGATGTAAACATTATTTCAGAAAAAAACAACACCTGAGACTATTTCATCGTCGCTGCACTGACCCCCCTCCCCCCTCCCCCCCAGTCGCTTCTTGATGATGTCACATCCAGCCAGGTCAGGTCTTTTTCGTTCTAAAGCTTCTGCAGCAGCAGTGTCATGGTGTCCAGCCAATCATTCTAGAGGACCTGTCCACTAGGTGGCAGCGCAGGGCTGAGTCCCACCTGGCGTCACCAGAACTTCCTCAGTGTTCTTTAACCTCCGTCTGAGAAACCCTGACCTGCCACCGTCAGCAGACCCAGACCCAGACCCGGCTGACGTCACACACCAAGAGGATTGTGGGAAAATGATGCCTAAACCTCCATCAATCAATAACCTGCATTAAAGCTGCAGCTGAGAACAAATTCCACGCGTGTTCAAAGGATGTGTGGCATGTCAGGCCGCTCTGCACAGCGCCGAGCAGAACGTCCGACTCTGAGGGGACGAACGCTCAGTCTCCTCCTTTAAACGGACCACAGCCGACTCGGTACATCGGAACAGGAAGATGGAGAATCCAGCAGAGAAAGGTTCTACTGGACGGTCAGGATCCTAAAGGGCGAAACGTTCAGAGCTGCTCGAAGGCCGTTCATGTTTCCTGAAGGAGGAAACTGACCAGGGCCAGTTTAAACCCACATCTACAGCTGATGAGTCGGACTGGGCAGAGAAAACCTCCTTCACCAGGTGTCCAGGACCTGTTTAGCCTAGCATAGCCTAGCATTGCACAAAGATTGGAAGCAGTGGGAAAACTGCTAGGTTAGCTGAGCTCCATGAAAAGAGAAAGAAATTGACCCTCAGATGAGGCTTCGACTATTCGCAAGCCTAGCTGGTGAACTACTGTTAGCCTGCAAGCTAACTGCTAACACACTAATCATTTGTTCCTGGGACTGGTCATTGTCTCACTTTGCGATGGGTTACTGAAGAGGGAAAAGCTCTCTAGGCTAGCAAGCACACTGTCACATAGCAAGTCACTAATGCTAATATGTTAGCAAACTAAGAGGTTCAAGGGTTAAAGCTAGTTTGTTAGCTTGCTGTGAAGAACCAGACTTCCGTCTCTTAACAGGCTAATGAGCTGAAGATCTATTTTGCTAGAAGACTAACTGAAAAACAAAGCTAGCTAACACCAACTACAACTATTTATACAATGCTAATATTTCAAAAACTAAAGCTAGCGTGTTAGCAGGCAAATAAACCCAAGAATCATAGTCATCATCATCAATCAAGCTACTCTGTCAGGACCTAGTTTTGAAACTGCTGACAAAAAAACTGAAGCTCGCTAGTTTTTTAAGCTAATGACTTTTACCACTCAAGCTAGTCTGCTAACAAGCTAAAAAAAACTTTTAAACGACAGCTAGTTAGCAAATTTTATAAACTTAAAATCAAACCAGTTCATTACCAAGCTAGTAAGCACATTACCTGGAGCTAGTCTGGCAACTGCTGACAAAACCAGGAACTAAGGCTAGTTTGTTAGCAAGCTAATAGCCTCAGAAACTAAAGCTAGTCTTTTAAACAAGTTCATAAACTAAAAAACTAAAGTTAGTTTATCCAGCTGGTAAACTCTTTAACTGGATGTGTTTACCAGCCACTGACAAAATCCAAAATGAATGCTAGTTTCTTTGTAAGCTAGTAAAACCAAAAGCTAAAGCTACATCATTAATAAGCTAGTAAACACAAGAACTGCACTTAGCAAGTTAGTTTAAGACTAGTCAGTGGCGCAAGTTTGTGTGTCAAAAGTGAAAATCTGAAACGTAAAAACATAAATTTGAACTCTATATGACAACGGATACCAACACATTAGGCTAATGCTAAGAGGCTAATATCTCGATGTTAATGTCAAACTATGCACATAGTTAACTTGAGGTTTAAAAGCAAATAACAAATCTTTTCTCTTTTCAAGGAGTTAGCTTAGCAGTTTTCCCTTGTTAGCGATAAACATAACATGTACACTGATCAGTCGAAGCACTGCGACCACGACAAGATGCTAACAGGCTGAGGTCTATAGGACCAACGGTGCGTTAGCCGTTAGCTGGGTTACCGTCCACTGCAGGAACTTGCAGGTCGTTTTAGAGTCTGAACCTCCCGGTAGAACCTCTACCTACACAGAGGGTCTCCAAACATGCTAACATAACGAAGGTCCATAGTTCTGTTCCAACATACTGCAGTTACATCCAATAAGTGTTTTCGCACTCAGAGCTAACTTGGCGGTCAGAGCTGTTGGTTCGACGCCACAACAGAAACAGAAAGGCTGAAAGGATCGATGAGAACCTCACACTGACAAAGACCCCTGCAGTGGAAAGCACCAGTGAGACAGATCTGAAGCTAGCTTTGTGCTAAGCTAGGCTAAACCAACACTGTGACAGAGATTAAACTGGTAGAATGCGACCGCTGCAGCAGTAATGCAGTAAAGACAGACTGTTGATGTGAAAACATGATAGCGTTTCTAAACAGACATCTTGTACCAAAGTGGAGGAAACATCTCGCTACAGGAGACGGACGACCGGTCTGAGGAGCTCTGGGACCTGTGGACCAGGTGCTGCAGTGGTTTTGGTTACCTGGAGAAGCTGCTGAACCCTTCATGATGCAGGCTGAGTACAAACAGCTACGGACACACAGACAGGCCGACAGCGCACACTTCAAAACACAGGGCAGAAACATTTCCCTTGAGAGTCTCGACAGCTTCAGCCGTCGGTGGCAGACCGTCTGAAAGCGCTGCTCTTCTGCATCGACTGAACTACTGTGCTGCTGCTGCTGGAAGAGTCCGAGTGGCTTCACAAAGTTCCCACACGTGGAGGAGTTCTGATTGCTAAACCTACACAGACACAAACACCCCCTCCCTTTGTCACGGTTTAAGGTAGTTCAGGTGAAATCAAAACCAGAAACAAAGCATCCTCTGCTGAGTCCAGCAGGTCGAGGATCGTCCAATGGAAGCGGCGAAGCTGAAAACGCTCATCCAGCAGGAGGAACGACGGCTGCCGAAGTCCAGATGGAAGCGTGGCGAGTTCATTGGCCAGCGATGAATGACATCATCCGAAGGTGGCGACATCCAGACAGCACTTTTAATAACATGCAGCGAAGCTTGGCAGGTCAGAAAAACAAAACCTCCGAGTGATGTGTTGAACGAACCGGCAAGATCCACAGAACGAAAGAGGGCAGCCGACAGGGAAGAGGGACGGCAGCGCGTCTGCGTAAGCGAGGCTTCTACCACTACGACAGCTGGCGGTTGGCGAGTTATTTAGCGCTCCGGTACCGGAGGACGGTGACACAGCGGGTTCGTCTGGAGGTGTCACCGGGCCAAGAGAAACGACAGCGTCAGCATGAGCTGTGACCCCTTGACGGGTCGAGTCCTGGCGACCCACACTGGGATCAGGAGTCAAGACACGAGTGCGAACGAAATCCAGCCCAGGCACAAATTTTTGAACCCCGCACCCACCCGACAAAAAACAACAAAAACAACTTTTGGCTTTGTGGTTATTTACAGTGACTTCCTGTGGAGACAGTTCAAGGTCCCTCCAGTTTCCAGGAGTGCAGGACTGGATGTTGGCGACCCGGCGCCGGCGTCAAAGGTCAGGGTCAAGTCTTCAGGCTGGAAGGGGGTGGAGCTAATCACGCCAGTCTATTGTATGAGTGTGTGTGTGTGTGTGTGTGTGTGTGTGTGTGTAGTGATTCTCCAGTCAGCTTAACTGTTGTGTGGGTATGGCCCTCAACTAGCTCCGCCCCCTCCCTCTAGCTCCGCCCCCAGCTACTGGTGGACCTCGTTGGCGATCAGACTGTCCTCCCCTGACTGGAAATCCGCCTCATTGATGCTGTTCCCTCCGTTCAGCATCTCCTCGTCCTGGGACGACCCTCGGTCCTCCTCACTGCTGCCGCCGCCCGGCTCGTCCGAGTTTGGGTCCTGGAGCACCTGGGCGATGTACATCTGCTGCTGCTGCTGCTGCTGCTGGACCACAAGAACCACAAACAAGTCAGCCACCAGGGGGCGACAGCAACACAACCACCAGTAGGTCACAACTAGCTATAACCACTAGGGGGAGAGAGAGTCCAGACGACGTGTGAGCTATGCCGCCGTCGATAACAGTTTGGTACAGAAATGAAGTTAATCTGTAGAAGATGAACCAAACCCTCCAATCAGAGGTCAGCTTCTTGATCAGACAGCTTCTGGTTTAAACAATCATTCTGTCCGTTTCAGACAAAGGTTTTATTCAGGTGTTTGTGTTAACTATTCTTAAAAATGATGTGGCTCAACTCCAAAAAAATGTCATTCTGTCAGAAAACGGCAGAACAAAAACAGGAAGTGGACCTGAGTTCCATTTATTTAGTCAAGACTGAACAACTTAACAGGTACGGATGACTACAGCTAGCATGTTAATGAACTGTGCTCAAGGATTAGAGCAGGTCTGTTAGCTACTAACACAAATCACAAACTAAAACTTGCCGCTTTGTAAGTTAATGACATGAACAACTAATGCTAGTTTGCTAACAAGCTAAACACTGACAAGCTAAAAGTATCTAAGCTAAAACCAGGCTGTTAACAAGCTAATAAACTCACTAACTGGAGCTAGTTTGCTGCTGACATTTCCAGTAACTGAAGCTGGAGCCTTTGTAAGCTACTGATGTCAACAACCTCAACCAGCTTGTCAGGAAGATAAACTCAGCGACCAGGTTAACGAGCTAGTAAACCAACACCCAGAACTAGTCCACTACAGCCGGCTTCTGTGTGAGCGAATACATTCAAATTGAAAAGCTGGTTTGTTGGAGCCCTGATGATGTCAGCACTGACAGGCTGTTTTCAGGTAACTCACCTGAGACTTGGTGGTGGGGGAGGACGAGGGACGAGCTGGACGTCCGTTCTCAACGGCGTCCACGTCGTTCTCCTTGGTGTCGATCTGAGGCAGAGACACAAAGGGAGACGGGGGGTTTATTAGCGTCTCGCCGCTGCTGCAGGAGCCTCCATGAAACCGCCGCCGTACCTTGTAGTTGTGAGCGCTGAGATACTTGAAGTGTCCGAAGCAGACGTGCGACAGACAGACCACGATGGTGACGATCAGCACCACCAGAGTGAACATGGAGGTCGGCGTCTCGAAGCCTGACAGCACATTAGCAGTTAGCTTAGTTAGCCTGTCACTCATACAAATACACAACTCTGCCTCTCATCACATCAAACTGTCTTCGTTTATCCGTGTTCATTTTATGTCTTAAACGACCTGAGCGACGACTCGGACTCGTCTTGTTAGATTTAAGTCAGACTTGTCTCAACCAACTTGCTGTGAACCTGGTTTGGACTTGATGGAAATGAGTGGAGGAGGTGTTTCAGTGGCGGCCCAGCAGGGGGCGGGGCTCACCTGTGCGTACGGTGGAGAAGAAAAGCAGCCAGAAGAGGCAGAGGATGGGCGCCGCCACCACCTGGGTGACGGCGCCGGAGTGGATCTTCTTGTCTAGTTTGGAGGGCAGGTAGGCGTAGTACATGTTGTACCTGTCCACCAGGTGTTTCAGCAGCATGTACATCAGACCTGCAGGAGGACAGGTAAGATGAATACACCTGTTTGAGGCCAGTTAACCTGAGATTGAACCTGGAATTGTCCTGAACATCTTTGGTCCTGTGCTTTTAAACTCATGACCTGGACACACCTGAGCTAACCAGAGACTCTTTGGACTGACTTGGAATCGTACTCGCAGTATTACTTCAGTACTGAGGCTGTACTGCTGTACTGGTACTGAACGGTAGTAGTAATACTGACCGAAGGGGACGATGATGGGGCAGGTGATGCTGTAGGCCATGACCACGGTGAAGACGTTCATCATCCAGGCGTACGCTGCTCCAAACTGGAACTCGTAGGCCTGATGCTGCACAGACAAACACAGCATTAGAGTCAGAGCAGCGCCCCCCGGAGGCTGAAGGGCTCCTGCATCGTGCCCATCCTCACCCTCTTGACGTTGCGGCGGTCGGCGGCGGACCGAGCCAGGCACAGCCGGATCATGTACATGAGCAGACCGGGGATCCTCAGCAGGTCCATGGCGTTTCCGATGAAGGCCGAGGCGATGACGTAGTTGACGAAGAACGCTCCGTTATCGGGCAGGAAGACGCACCTGAGAGGAACACGTGTTACTGGATGAACCTTTAAACAGCTTCTTTGAACCGATAGTCAACAGCTTTATAAATACATCATCAACTACTTGTTACCTGAATGAAGCACAGCTGACAGCTCTTGAGCTACTTGAGATCATCTAGACCAGGGGTGTCCAATCCTGGTCCTCTAGAGCCCCTATCCAGCATGTTCTAGATGTTTCCCTCTTCCTGATTCAAATGATCAGGATCGTTATCAGGCTTCTGCAGAGCTTCATGATGAGCTGATCATTTGAATCAGGTGTGGGGTTAGGGTTAGAGGGAAACATCTAAAACATGCTGGATAGGGGCCCTCGAGGACCAGGATTGGACACCCCTGATCTAGACTGTAGTTAGTTGGTGACCAGCTGCTAATAATCCCCTCTATGCCCTCTGGTGGAACAACAAGGTACTACAGCTGATCTGAATATCTTCTCTGACATGCAAAACATTTCTGGTGAATATATTCAGCAAACATCTTTAACATCCCTAAAAATACTGACACTTTAATCACTATAAATGACAGAAGGATCGTCAATATTAAAATCTGCAGTAAATGAAACTCAACTTACTCAAACCTGACTTTGGCATCAGCCAGGAACTTCTTATCGAACAGCCAGCGGAAGAAAACATCCAGACTGGAAACAACAGCAGAAAGACGTTAGTGACGTCAGCAACGTTAGCAACATTAGCAACGTCAGCAATGTTAGCAACATTAGCAACGTCAGCAATGTTAGCAACATTAGCAACGTTAGCAACATTAGCAACGTTGGCAATGTTAGCAACACCAAGCTGGAAGCTCAGCGAGGCCGACGCTCACTGACTATTTACCTGCTGAGTCCGAGAGACGGCAGCAGTAGAACCATGAAGATCAGGAAGGTGTAGCACTTGTGCATCGTCGTCCTGTTCTCTCCAGACCTGCACACACAGGGGCAAATCAGGGTCAAACAGAAGGGGTAAATCAGGAAGGGCAAGGGGCAAATCAGGGTCAAACAGAAGGGGTAAATCAGGAAGGGCAAGGGGCAAATCAGGGTCAAACAGAAGGGGTAAATCAGGAAGGGCAAGGGGCAAATCAGGGTCAAACAGAAGGGGTAAATCAGGAAGGGGAAGGGGCAAATCAGGGTAAAACAGAAGGGGTAAATCAGGAAGGGCAAGGGGCAAATCAGGGTCATACAGAAGGGGTAAATCAGGAAGGGGAAGGGGCAAATCAGGGTCAAACAGAAGGGGTAAATCAGGAAGGGGAAGGGGCAAATCAGGGTCAAACAGAAGGGGTAAATCAGGAAGGGGAAGGGGCGAATCAGGGTCAAACAGAAGGGGTAAATCAGGAAGGGCAAGGGGCAAATCAGGGTCAAACAGAAGGGGTAAATCAGGAAGGGGAAGGGGCAAATCAGGGTCAAACAGAAGGGGTAAATCAGGAAGGGCAAGGGGCAAATCAGGGTCAAACAGAAGGGGTAAATCAGGAAGGGCAAGGGGCAAATCAGGGTCAAACAGAAGGGGTAAATCAGGAAAGGCAAGGGGCAAATCAGGGTCAAACAGAAGGGGTAAATCAGGAAGGGGAAGGGGCAAATCAGGGTCAAACAGAAGGGGTAAATCAGGAAGGGCAAGGGGCAAATCAGGGTCAAACAGAAGGGGTAAATCAGGAAGGGGAAGGGGCAAATCAGGGTCAAACAGAAGGGGTAAATCAGAAAGGGCAAGGGGCAAATCAGGGTCAAACAGAAGGGGTAAATCAGGAAGGGGAAGGGGCAAATCAGGGTCAAACAGAAGGGGTAAATCAGGAAGGGCAAGGGGCAAATCAGGGTCAAACAGAAGGGGTAAATCAGGAAGGGGAAGGGGCAAATCAGCACTCAGACAGGTGCAAAGAAAGGAGCCATAGCGGTAAAGAAGGAACAAATCGAGGGGGGTAAGGGTAAAGATAAGGACAACAGCAGAGGCAAACCAGGGTAACAAAGAGGCAGAGGGCAGGAGGCAGCGGTACCTGGTCCAGTGAGCCTCAAAGAAGGCAGAATAGTAGACGATGGTGGGCAGCAGAGCAGAGAAAGCCCAGAGCAGCAGAGTGGGGAAGAACTGAGTGACGATGGGGTTCTGTCCAAACAAACAAACAAGCAGAGGGTCAGAGGAGGACCGAAGACCTGCCCAGCGTCACCCAACGGCAGCCGACGCCTCTTACGTTCAGATACTCGACAGGCTTCGTGACGTTGAACTTGTCCATGGTGGAGATGATGATGGCCGGCGTGGTGAGGAAGAAGAGCAGGATGAAGAGGATGCAGTTGATCACGAAGCAGCGGATCCACCAGGAGATCCCGCCCAGCGACAGGTGCTCCCTGCAGGAACAACAGGACACAACATCAGCCGAAACCAAAGGCTGCGTTTAAAAGCAGATTCAGGTGGGCGGAGCTTGTGGACGTACCAGCGGACGTTCTGCGGGTCGGGAGCGTACGAAACACTCCAGTTGTGAACGTGGAGAACGTCGCTGAACTGAGAGGAACGTGGCTCCTGGCGACACCGACAGCCCTGAACCTGGCAGGCGTTAAAGTCCTTCAGAATACTGTGGAGAGGGGCGGGGCCACGGAGGGGGCGGGGCCACCGAGTCAGGGGCGGGGCCAGAGAGAGAGGGGCGGAATCAGAGAGGCAGGGGTGAGAGTCACAAATATAGGAGGCGTGGTCAAATACGTGAGGGGGTGGGGCTAGAACAATAATGACATGGAGGCGTGGCGAGTCAGAGCGTAAATTTAACAAAAGAAAACTAACAAGAGTGAAATATTTACTGAGACATCATCAGGTCGGCTATGTTGACGGGTGAATCAGAGCAAACAAGATGAAACAGCAGCAAAACAAGGCTAAAATACAAATGGAGGTCATGTTAGGGGCGGAGTCATGTCTGGGACGGGGTGTGGGCGTGGCTTACATAGCGGTCATGGCCTCGTTCTGGAAGGTGACGAAGGCCATGCCCAGCGGTTTGGTGTGGACCTTCTCCTTCTCCTTGCGGTACTCCTCCTTCAGCTTGGCCTCCCTCTTGGTGTAGTAGCTAACCGCCTCCTCCTGCAGGACAAACACAGAGCTTAGCGTGCTAACTCTTAGCATGACGCGTGCTAACTCTTAACTAGAGGCGTGCTAACTCTTAGCTTGAGGCGTGCTCTTAGCATGACGCGTGCTAACTCTTAACATGACGCGTGCTAACTCTTAACATGACGCGTGCTAACTCTTAGCATGAGGCGTGCCAACTCTTAACATGACGCGTGCTAACTCTTAGCATGAGGCGTGCTAACTCTTACCATGAGGTGTGCTAACTCTTAGCATGAGGCGTGCTAACTCTTAGCATGAGGCGTGCCAACTCTTAGCATGAGGCGTGCTAACTCTTAACATGAAGCTTGCTAACTCTTAGCATGAGGCATGCTAACTCTTAACATGAGGCGTGCTAACTCTTAGCATGAGGCGTGCTAACTCTTAACATAAAGCTTGCTAACTCTTAACATGAGGCTTGCTAACTCTTAGCATGAGGCGTGCTAACTCTTAGCATGAGGCGTGCTAACTCTTAACATGAGGCGTGCTAACTCTTAACATGAGGCGTGCTAACTCTTAACATGAGGTGTGCTAACTCTTAGCATGAGGCGTGCTAACTCTTAGCATGAGGCGTGCTAACTCTTAACATGAGGTGTGCTAAATCTTAGCATGAGGCTTGCTAACTCTTAGCATGAGGCGTGCTACCTCTTAACATGAGGCTTGCTAACTCTTAGCATGAGGCGTGCTAACTCTTAGCATGCTAACGTTTGACATGTCAGCACTGGAAGCATGTTGGCGGAAGCCTGATGACGCAGCGACTAGCAGCTCATTTAACCCTGAGCTCCTTGTTAGGTTTGTTGGATGTGAAACCGTTAGCGCTCAGCGTTAGCGCTCAGCGTTAGCGCTCAGCGTTAGCGTCACCTCCTCGCAGCCGGTGATGGCGCAGCAGCACAGGTGTCCGCAGGGTTTGGGGTTGATCATGGTGGGAACGTGTTCCTTCGCCATCAGGTCGGTGAAGAACTTCTTGCTGCGCTCCGTCTTCTTCCTGCAGACACACAGACGCTGTTATCTTGAGGGCGTCCAGACAGCGCCCCCTGCTGTATGGAGGCCGCACAGCTGGTCTCCATGTCTGAAGCCAAACAGCTGTCTGGATTATTACTTTACATCATTTGTCCTGATTGAGCTGCAGGTAACACATGATGCGTTCAAGGACCATCAGAAAGTGGAACGTCTCAAGATGTTTGTGTTTTCATCGGCTTTTGGCTCCTCCTAGTGGTCTGAATGTTTTATTAGAGAAGTACAAGCTGTTTCCTGGTTCTGTGTTTTAGTGTTTTATATTTATTTGATCCAACATGTTGATTTCATAAGTTTCAGCCTGACTCTTTGCTTTTAGTCTTCAGTCATTTTTATAATTTCTCTGAGAGATAAAACAGCCTGTGGGGATCAGACAGTGAAAGAAAATAGAGTTTCTTTGACATTTTAAATAAATACTCTAAATTCAAAGGTCATAGCGTCGTCAGTTCACGTCTGTGATGTTCGTAGACCTGATTCAGCTTTTAGCAGCGTATCCCAGCATGCACTGGGCCTCCGCCTCACCTCTCAGCGTTCAGCGCCATCAGTTTGGCCACGTTGTAGCAGATACGAGCCTCCAGCACCGTGCAGTTCTCATACGCCTGCCTGAAGGACGACACACAGGTGAGGCTCAGAAACCTTCAGGCTGAACAGACGTTTAACACCAGAAGAAGAGCAGGAACTTACTCAAAGTGCTGCTTGATCTGACTCTCCTCAGCGTACTTAGAGATGCCATTAATGAATAAAGTGCGTTTCACCTGCGAGACACAAACCAGGGATTAATTCACACATTAAAGACTCCATGAAGCTCGACTGTTTTGTGTTTTCAGACTGAGAACCGGATCAGTTCTGGTCCACAGCCTGGTTCTGACCAGGTCGTCCTCCTTGTAGTGCATCTTGGACGTGTGTCTCCTCATGCTGTAGACGGTCAGGAGCAGGTACATGAAGGCAAACGAAGTGTGGAGCCACAACAGGTTCGTCCTGGAAACACAAGATTGATTTAACTTTCATTTAAAGCTCTGAAGAAACTCAAATATTTATTGATCAGAGCAAAACCGCAGCTCCAAAACCTGCAGGGCAGCTTTCCTGTGGTTTCAGTCTGCATGCTACGCTAGGCTAATGGTTTCCCTGTGGTTTTAGTCTGCATGCTATGCTAACAGTTTCCCTCTGTTTTTAGCCTCTGTGCTAAGCTAGGCTAGGTTTCTTTACTCACCCAGACTTGAGGTTGGCTATCGTGGTGCGTCCGAAGCTGTAGGCGTTGTTTTCTGGAAGAAGTAAGGACCGAGTCAGAAACCAAACAAAGCAGCAGCTGAGTTTAAACTGAACCTGAACACAAACTGATCTACAGCAGCGAAACCACCAGACAACCTGCTGCTGCCACGACAACAACGACTCCTCCGTCTGTTGGTGTTCGTGTGTCGGCCCAGGTGCACCAACACTCTAACATCTGACATCACACACAGGTCTACAGGTGAGCAGAGCGCCTACAGCTCCGCCCCCTTTACCTTCTTTGGAAGGAGGTCCGGGCGCTCCCTGGCTGAGGAACGCATCTTTACTGATAATTCTGACTAGAACCAACCAAACACAGGCGAGAACACGGTGAGAGAGAAGCCCAGAGCCTGCAGAACCCTCAGCCCCAGCCTGGTTCTTACCCAGCAGGTCTCCAGAGAAGTTCACCGGCAGCACGATGCCCACGGACAGAACCCCGACCACCACCAGCAGCCCGATGATGTGGCGCTGGAAGGACAAGTAGTGGACGGCGTCTTCACCACACTTCTCTCTGATCTCCTCGTCCCTGCAGAGGAACCAGACACACCGTCTGTGGTGAGTTCACTGTCTGATGTTACAGTAGGACAGTCTGTGGTGAGTTCACTGTCTGATGTTACTGTAGGACAGTCTGCGGTGAGTTCACTGTCTGAAGTTACAGTAGGACAGTCTGCGGTGAGTTCACTGTCTGAAGTTACTGTAGGACAGTCTGTGGTGAGTTCACTGTCTGAAGTTACTGTAGGACAGTCTGTGGTGAGTTCACTGTCTGAAGTTACAGTAGGACAGTCTGTGGTGAGTTCACTGTCTTATATAACAGTAGGACAGTCTGTGGTGAGTTCACTGTCTGTAATAACTGTAGGACAGTCTGTGGTGAGTTCACTGTCTGTAATAACTGTAGGACAGTCTGTGGTGAGTTCACTGTCTGATGTTACTGTAGGACAGTCTGTGGTGAGTTCACTGTCTGAAGTTACTGTAGGACAGTCTGTGGTGAGTTCACTGTCTGTAATAACAGTAGGACAGTCTGTGGTGAGTTCACTGTCTGTAATAACTGTAGGACAGTCTGTGGTGAGTTCACTGTCTGTAATAACTGTAGGACAGTCTGTGGTGAGTTCACTGTCTGTAATAACTGTAGGACAGTCTGTGGCGAGTTCACTGTCTGTAATAACTGTAGGACAGTCTGTGCTGAGTTCACTGTCTGATATAACAGTAGGACTGATCGGTTTTATTGTGTCGATACTCACTTTATTCTGAAAATTGCCGTCAGCCACGAGCAGAATCCCTGAAATTCAAAGAGATGAACAGGAAAAGTCAGAATTTACCTGAAACCAGACAAAAGTTCAGAATCCACTTTATTTTCCTGGACTAGTTTCTAAACGAGCCAAAGATGAGTTTGTCTAATGTTTTATTTTGGACGTCTCTTTATACTCCGCTCTGCTTCCTGTCCGTGACCATGGTCGCTGTGTGCAGGTGAGGTCACCAAGGGGGCGGGGCCTGAGCCGATGAGGTCGACCTGCTGTGAGCTGCTCACTGTTAAACTGGATTATGGTGGACAGATTAAAACAACGGAGACGAGCCGACTTTCACCGCAGGACGCCCTGATCCCACACACGGCTGTGCACGTTCTAACACGTTCTAACACGCTTCAACATGTTCCAACACGTTCCAACACGCTTCAACACATTCCAACACGTTCTAACACGCTTCAACACGTTCTAACACGTTCTAACACGCTTCAACATGTTCCAACACGTTCCAACACGCTTCAACATGTTCCAACACGTTCTAACACGCTTCAACATGTTCCAACACGTTCTAACACGCTTCAACACATTCCAACACGTTCCAACACGTAGAAGCATGTTAGAACATGTGGAAGCATGTTAGAACGTGTTGGAACATGTTGAAGCGTGTTAGAACGTGTGGAAGCATGTTAGAACGTGTTGGAACATGTTGAGGCATGTTAGAACGTGTTGAAGCGTGTTAGAACGTGTTGGAACGTGTTGAAGCATGTTAGAACGTGTTGAAGCGTGTTAGAACGTGTTGGAACGTGTTGAAGCGTGTTAGAACGTGTTGGAACATGTTGAAGCATGTTAGAACGTGTTGAAGCGTGTTAGAACGTGTTGGAACATGTTGAAGCATGTTAGAACGTGTTGAAGCGTGTTAGAACGTGTTGGAACGTGTTGAAGCATGTTAGAACATGTTGGAACATGTTGAAGCATGTTAGAACGTGTTGAAGCGTGTTAGAACGTGGAACATGGTGAAGCATGTTAGAACGTGTTGGAACATGTTGAGGCATGTTAGAACGTGTTGAAGCGTGTTAGAACGTGTTGGAACGTGTTGAAGCATGTTAGAACGTGTTGAAGCGTGTTAGAACGTGTTGGAACGTGTTGAAGCGTGTTAGAACGTGTTGGAACATGTTGAAGCATGTTAGAACGTGTTGAAGCGTGTTAGAACGTGTTGGAACATGTTGAAGCATGTTAGAACGTGTTGAAGCGTGTTAGAACGTGTTGGAACGTGTTGAAGCGTGTTAGAACGTGTTGGAACGTGTTGAAGCATGTTAGAACGTGTTGGAACGTGTTGAAGCATGTTAGAACGTGTTGGAACATGTTGAAGCATGTTAGAACGTGTTGAAGCTTCAACGTGTCCTAACACGCTCCAACATGTTCTAACATGCTTCAACGTGTCCTAACAGTGTCGTGACGCCTTTTCTCAGCAGAAACTGTCAAAACAAAGAATCTGAAGTTTCATCTGGACGATTAGTCTGAGGATATTTATCAAGACCAGTCATTCTACACGCCTCATTAAACAGCCTGCAGGAACCAGAACCAGTAGAACCAGAACCCTCCTCCTGGTTCTGGTCCAGTAGAACCAGAACCCTCCTCAGGGCTCAGAACCAGAGAACAGAGGAGACAGTAGCTGGAGATGCGTCCATCTACTGCAGAGGCTGGACTGGGAGGTCGGTCAGGTCTACAGGAGGACTTCCAGTTTCAACGTCTGTACAAACGTGGATCAGATCCTTACGTTGTCTCTCTGGTCGAAGTCCACAGAGCTGGAGACGGAGGTGAGGCGTTCGTAGCGGTCCGGCGTCTCCGAATGCATCGCCGAGGCAACGCTGTGGACAGAGAGGACGGATTAGTCACATGTTCTGAGCCCTGATGCTGATTGGATGCTGAGACTCTTTGATGTGAGCGAACACAGAGGAAGCTACAGCGTCTTCTCACCAAACACCAACACCAACAGGAACCTCAGTGACGGCAGGACGACAGCAGCCTGTCAGGCCTCACTGAGGGCGTTAAAACCTGCAGTACCTCACAGTAATCTGATTACTTCTAGAAGGACACTGGATCAGCTGTCCTCCATCAGATAGTGAAAGTAGTTCCCTGTCCGTGGAGTCATTGTAGGAGCTCTGATCAGTGCTACTATGGCTCCTTCTAGACCTCCTGGTTCCTGCTGACACTGGGCTTCACTGGTTCTTAGTGGATCACTGGTCTTCCTGGATCCTTTTCCATCTTTGTCCAGTCTCACAGTCACATTGTTCACTTCCTCTGTTCACTTCTTCTCCATGTGGAGCCATGATGCAGACATAGATAGACCCAGTCCATAGGTCCAGACCTGGTCCATAGATAGACCCAGTCCACAGGTCCAGACCTGGTCCATAGATAGACCCAGTCCACAGGTCCAGACCTGGTCCATAGATAGACCCAGTCCACAGGTCCAGACCTGGTCCATAGATAGACCCAGTCCATAGGTCCAGACCTGGTCCATAGATAGACCCAGTCCACAGGTCCAGACCTGGTCCATAGATAGACCCAGTCCACAGGTCCAGACCTGGTCCACAGATAGACCCAGTCCACAGGTCCAGACCTGGTCCATAGATAGACCCAGTCCACAGGTCCAGACCTGGTCCATAGATAGACCCAGTCCATAGGTCCAGACCTGGTCCATAGATAGACCCAGTCCACAGGTCCAGACCTGGTCCATAGATAGACCCAGTCCACAGGTCCAGACCTGGTCCATAGATAGACCCAGTCCACAGGTCCAGACCTGGTCCATAGATAGACCCAGTCCACAGGTCCAGACCTGGTCCATAGATAGACCCAGTCCACAGGTCCAGACCTGGTCCATAGGTAGACCCAGTCCACAGGTCCAGACCTGGTCCATAGGTAGACCCAGTCCACAGGTCCAGACCTGGTCCATAGGTAGACCCAGTCCACAGGTCCAGACCTGGTCCATAGATAGACCCAGTCCACAGGTCCAGACCTGGTCCATAGATAGACCCAGTCCACAGGTCCAGACCTGGTCCATAGATAGACCCAGTCCACAGGTCCAGACCTGGTCCATAGATAGACCCAGTCCACAGGTCCAGACCTGGTCCATAGATAGACCAGTCCATAGGTCCAGACCTGGTCCATAGATAGACCCAGTCCACAGGTCCAGACCTGGTCCATAGATAGACCCAGTCCACAGGTCCAGACCTGGTCCATAGATAGACCCAGTCCACAGGTCCAGACCTGGTCCATAGATAGACCCAGTCCACAGGTCCAGACCTGGTCCATAGATAGACCCAGTCCACAGGTCCAGACCTGGTCCATAGATAGATCCAGTCCACAGGTCCAGACCTGGTCCATAGATAGATCCAGTCCACAGGTCCAGACCTGGTCCATAGATAGACCCAGTCCACAGGTCCAGACCTGGTCTACCTACGTCTGCATCATGGCTCCACGTGGAGAAGCTCCATTATCTGAGTAAAGAGTTTGTTTTGGATTGATCTTAGAAGTGATCTGATTACTGCGAGGTGATCTGCTTTAGAAGGAGGTGGTATCTCAGAGGGGAACTGGTCAGTGGCTCCAGAGGTCAGCTGATGACGGAGCTGTCTGGTCCTATGTGGATTAGCTCACATGCTACCAACCTGCTAACACACCACAGGGTTCAGGGCACACCGAGCTACAGCCAGCCGTTACCTTTTCACCGGTTCATAGTTATCTCTGTCTCGTCTTCGGCTGAGTTAAAAGTGGAGACAAGTGTGGAGCGAGGTTAGCATCGTTATCATGACCCATGTGTCTGGAGGGCCGCTAGCGCCACCCGCTGGCTGTCTGCACATGAAGCTGCTGGGAGGAACGTGATCGAAATGTGGATTTGACAGGTATTGCTGCTCACTGATTGGCTAACAGACATGTGTGGGCGTGGCCAGAAATCCAACTACTGTAACTCTTAAATGTTTCATCAGATTTCACCACTAGGAGGCGCTGCAGTAATTAGATAAACCAGCGGTCTCCAGCCACCGGGCCTCGGACCAGTACCGGGCCTCAGACCAGTACCGGGCCGTGGGTCATCTGGTACCGGGCCGCACAGAAAGAATAAAAACGTTTTATTTCACTTCCGGTGGAGTCAGCAGGGCGTTTTATTTTGAAAAATGACTAGCTCGTCTTCCCACCACTTCCTGTCGTTGCTCGTTTCCCTCACTTGACTCGTCGATCTGACCCCCGGTAAAGTGAACAGAAACAAACGTCTGGAGAGCTTCTCTGAGAAGACTCCAAAAGGCAAAGACACCCAGCAGTAAAAGGAGTTTTTATTCATTTGAGACACTTTTTTAAAGACGGCCGTGTTAGAATAAAGCAGCACTCAGGTAATACGTCCTGCAGGGGGCAGCACTGGGCGCTAACGACCCTCCAGGTGAAAGACAAACCAACCACAGCAGAAGAAGGAAGTGTTGTTAGTGCAGCAGCCAGAGCCTGTTAACGAACCACAGAGGAACAACATACTATTCTCTCTCGTCCAGGTCGCTGAAACGCTTCTTCAGCCTTCAGGACAGAAAACCACAGAAGAAGAGTTTAATCAACCAGCAGCTGGTCTCCAGGACCAGAGGGGCTCCGCTGAAGCAGTCAGCAGACGTCCACCAGGAACCAGCAGAGGAACAACCTGGTTCTGCAGCAAGGAGACCAGACCAGACCAGACCAGACCAGACCAGTCCAGTCCAGACCAGACCAGACCAGTCCAGTCCAGACCAGACCAGACCAGACCAGACCAGTCCAGACCAGTCCAGTCCAGTCCAGTCCAGACCAGACCAGACCAGTCCAGACCAGACCAGACCAGACCAGACCAGTCCAGTCCAGACCAGACCAGACCAGACCAGACCAGACCAGACCAGACCAGACCAGTCCAGACCAGACCAGACCAGACCAGTCCAGTCCAGTCCAGTCCAGACCAGACCAGACCAGTCCAGTCCAGACCAGACCAGACCAGACCAGACCAGTCCAGACCAGACCAGACCAGTCCAGTCCAGACCAGACCAGACCAGACCAGACCAGTCCAGACCAGACCAGACCAGACCAGTCCAGACCAGACCAGACCAGACCAGACCAGACCAGACCAGACCAGACCAGACCAGACCAGACCAGACCAGTCCAGTCCAGACCAGACCAGACCAGTCCAGTCCAGACCAGACCAGACCAGACCAGACCAGACCAGACCAGACCAGACCAGACCAGTCCAGTCCAGTCCAGTCCAGTCCAGACCAGACCAGACCAGTCCAGTCCAGTCCAGACCAGACCAGACCAGTCCAGACCAGTCCAGTCCAGTCCAGTCCAGTCCAGTCCAGTCCAGACCAGACCAGACCAGACCAGACCAGTCCAGACCAGACCAGACCAGTCCAGTCCAGTCCAGACCAGACCAGTCCAGTCCAGTCAAGACCAGTCCAGACCAGACCAGACCAGACCAGTCCAGTCCAGTCAAGACCAGTCCAGACCAGACCAGACCAGACCAGACCAGACCAGTCCAGACCAGTCCAGTCCAGACCAGTCCAGTCCAGACCAGTCCAGACCAGACCAGTCCAGTCCAGACCAGTCCAGTCCAGACCAGACCAGTCCAGACCAGACCAGTCCAGTCCAGTCCAGACCAGACCAGTCCAGTCCAGACCAGACCAGACCAGTCCAGTCCAGACCAGTCCAGTCCAGTCCAGTCCAGACCAGACCAGACCAGACCAGTCCAGTCCAGTCAAGACCAGTCCAGACCAGACCAGACCAGACCAGACCAGTCCAGTCCAGACCAGTCCAGTCCACACAAAGGTGACAAAACGATTGGTCAGTTACCTGTCAGCGTCGGTGACCAGCGCCAGGCGGCCATAATCCCACGCAACCTTCCTCAGAATGGAAAAGACGAAGAGCAACACCTGAAGGAGAAGAAGGAGGAGGAGGAGGAGGAGGAGGAGGAGGAGGAGGAGGAGGAGGAGGAGGAGGAGGAGGAGGAGGAGAGGGTAAAGAGGGAAAAAGAGAAGAAAGGAAGGAGGAGGGAAAAATGAAGGTTTTGAGAGGAGGAGGAGGAGGAGGAGGATTTGAGGAGGAAGAGAAAGAGGAGAGAGGTGAAGGAGGAAAAAGAGGAGGGAGGAGGAGGAAGAGGAGGAGGAGGGAGGAGGAAGAAGGAGGAAGAGGAGGAGGAGGAAGAAGGGAGGGAGGGGAGAGGAGGGGAGGGAGGGAGAGAGGAGGAGGAGGAGGAGGAGGAAGAGGAGGAAGAGGAGGAGGAGGAAGAAGAGGAGGATGAGGAAGAAGAGGAGGAGGTGAGACTCAGGCTTCAGTCGGTGAAACTAAAACTGCTTCATCTTTGGTTTCAGAGGAAACAGACCAGGTGGATGAACTCACCTGGTTTCAGGTAAATGTGACATCACAACTCCTCATTTCTCCCAAACTCCCACCTGGTCTGTCAGCTGTCATTTCACCTGCATGTTTTATTTCAGCTGTCAGAGTTTGTGGCTGATCTCGTGTCACTTCACGGTTCAGAGCCTCTACCTGTCTGGTTCCTTCCTTCAGCCTCTCACCTGTTCTGGCTCCATAAAGCTCAAGATTCAAGTTTTCCAACTCATTTTCATGGTTTTGGTTTTTCTTTGCCCAGGTGGGAGCAGAGCACCAGGTACCTATGAGGCCTTCAGGGAACATCTGGAAACTGCAGCCTCTGTTTACATGTGAACCCCTGAAGGAATCATCTGGACTCTACAGGAGCCACCAGCTGCTCCTTTAAACTCACACCTTCACAGACTCACCTGGTCTTTCTACAGAGTCTCAGAGCCTGAATGTCTGCAGCTCTCAATGAAAACAGACAGTACGGATTGTTCCAACAGTCAGTGAACATCACAGCAGCCCTTCAGCTGCGTCCTGATTCCAGAGTTACTAACCAGCTAACTAACCAGCTAACTAACCAGCTAACTAAGCAGCTAACTAAGCAGCTAACTAACCAGCTAACTAAGCAGCTAACTAAGCAGCTAACTAAGCAGCTAACTAACCAGCTAACTAAGCAGCTAACTAAGCAGCTAACTAAGCAGCTAACTAAGCAGCTAGTTGTTCAGCCCCTGTGAGGCGTTCAGGACCACCAGGATGTTTCGGTGCTGGTGATCGTAGCCAGTAGTGCTGTGTGTTGTTAGCATTTCTATTCTGTCTATTGGTGCTTTTACTTGGTCAAGTAGAATGAAGCTAATGTTGGCCTTCAGCAGGTTGTTCACGTGTTCGCCGAGTGTCACGGCGGCGGCGGCGGCGACTCACCAGGAAGCACATGAAGTCGAGGGCGAGGACGGTGGGGACGCCGCCGAAGGGCAGCCCCTGCAGCACCGTGCTGCGGATCCGGGCCGAGTAGCAGTAGTCTTTGGACTCGCTGTTGGCCGAGCAGTTGTCCTGACCGCTGCACGCCTGGCCGCCGCCGAATATCGCCATGGTAACGATCAGCACTCTGAGCATGCTCACTGCCGCATCCTCGCTGAGAACCTGAGAGGAAGGAGACATCAGTTAATTAAGCAGCAGAAGGTTTTCCACCAGAAGCCTTCAGCCCATCGTCTCTGATGAACCAGCAGCTGTTCGAGAAGCTGCGAGGCTGAAACTGGACCAGAGCTCAGACAGATGCTCAGAGAACGTTCACATTCCCAGCATGCCTCTGTGCTCTGACAGCTTCCTCCCTGTGTGACCCACTGATCCTGTTGCCACGGTAACCTGGCTGACCCAGTTTTCACGGCTCGCCGGCGGCTCGACGCTGAGCTGCAGTGACGGCGCTCCGACTGATGATGTCACAGTTACATCACACGGAGCTGCAGAACAAAGAGGCGACGAAGACGAAGACCGACTGCAGGTGATGCTCAGACAGACAGCTGAGTCCAGAACCTCGGCTGGTTCTGGTCCTGGAGCAGAGCGGACCCGTGCAGATCCTGAACCTGCTCCTCTCTGGTTCTGCAGCAGGTCTGTGGACGTCTCACTGACTCTGAACATACGTGTTTGACGTGTGTGAATTCACATGTGACTGAGTCTGGAGTCTGAGGGTCTGAGGATGTTTGCGGACAGATCTCCTCTCAGGCTGCGAGTGTTTGGAAGCGGATCCAGGCCCGGTGCCCTGCAGCCAGTAGGGGGCGTCGCTCTGCTGCTCTGCTCTTCCTGAGCAGCGACATCAGATCTGGAAGATTCCTCCAGTCGCTCAAACCCCCCCTCCGTTGTCATGGACCCCCCCTCCGTTGTCATGGACCCCCCCTCCGTTGTCATGGACCCCCCCTCCGTTGTCATGGTGCTGCAGCAGCGAGTGACTCATCTGCAGCCTCCAGAGCTGCTCTCACATCCCCACATCCACAGACACCCACCATGACCTCAGTCTGCTCCTACAAAACTAATGATCCATGTTCATGTTAGCACTGTTAGCTGTGTCAACGCTACTGTTAGCATTAGCTTAGCCTCCCCCTGATCCATTAGTCCCTGCTGTTAGCACTAGCATGAAGCTAACAGCTCAGTGTTTTCTATCAGCCTGATCAGCAGCTTCTGTTCTAACTGCAGCTGAACTGAACGTTCCTTCAACGTCTCTGCAGCGTCCAGATAACAGCGGAGCGTCTGTGAGCGTCAGATTATCTTCTGCATGTTTCTGCTGACAGTTTGGAGAATTTAAAGTCCCCACGTTCGTCTCTGACATCAGCAAACACCGACTCTGAGCTGCACACAGCCGGATAGCGACCAGCTCAGAAACATCCCACAGAAACACAATGAACACTTCTGTGTTTCTGTCCTCGTGTGATTTAATGAAGGTTATCTACACGTAAAAACAGTGAAAGCACCTGAAGGACAGAGTCTGAGACAGAAGTCCTCCCAGAGACGTGACGGCGTTCATTCAACACGTCTGAAAACTTTCATCATACATTAAAAACCTGAGACTGAACAAACAAACCTGCATAAACTACAGAACCAGGATTCTACAGAACGTTCAGCATCAGACTCTGCTAGCAGCTATGATGACATGGAGAGGAAGGACTGCTGGGTTCCAACACGTCTGTATTCCAACACGTCTGTATTCCAACACGTCTGTATTCCAACACGTCTGTATTCCAACACGTCTGTATTCCACGTGTTCCAGGTCACATGTTCTAGTTTCCTTCCTCTGAGGTTGATTTATGTCATTAGTGTGTTTCTGGTTTTCATCAGTGTTTATTCACATCACTGCACCCTGAGGACACTAACCAGGTGACTAACCAGGTTAATAACCAGGTTAAAGGCTCCAACACTAACCAGGTTAAAGACACCAACACTAACCAGGTTAACGGCTCCAACACTAACCAGGTTAACGGCTCCAACACAAACCAGGTTAAAGGCTCCAACACTAACCAGGTTAAAGACTCCAACACTAACCAGGTTAACGGCTCCAACACTAACCAGGTTAACGGCTCCAACACTAACCAGGTTAACGGCTCCAACACTAACCAGGTTAAAGACTCCAACAGTAACAAGGTTAAAGGCTCCAACACTAACCAGGTTAAAGGCTCCAATACTAACCAGGTTAAAGGCTCCAATACTAACCAGGTTAAAGGCTCCAACACTAACCAGGTTAACGGCTCCAACACTAACCAGGTTAAAGGCTCCAACACTAACCAAGTTAAAGGCTCCAACACTAACCAGGTTAAAGGCTCCAACACTAACCAAGGCTCCAACACTAACCAGGTTAAAGGTTAACGGCTCCAACACTAACCAGGTTAAAGGCTCCAACACTAACCTAAAGGTGACTAACCAGGTTAACGGCTCCAACACTAACCAGGTTAAAGGCTCCAACACTAACCAGGTTAAAGGCTCCAACACTAACCAGGTTAAAGGCTCCAACACTAACCAGGTTAAAGGCTCCAACACTAACCAGGTTAACGGCTCCAACACTAACCAGGTTAACGGCTCCAACACTAACCAGGTTAACGGCTCCAACACTAACCAGGTTAAAGACTCCAACAGTAACAAGGTTAAAGGCTCCAACACTAACCAGGTTAAAGGCTCCAACACTAACCAGGTTAAAGGCTCCAATACTAACCAGGTTAAAGGCTCCAACACTAACCAGGTTAACGGCTCCAACACTAACCAGGTTAACGGCTCCAACACTAACCAGGTTAAAGGCTCCAATACTAACCAAGTTAAAGGCTCCAACACTAACCAGGTTAAAGGCTCCAATACTAACCAGGTTAAAGGCTCCAACACTAACCAAGTTAAAGGCTCCAACACTAACCAGGTTAAAGGCTCCAATACTAACCAGGTTAAAGGCTCCAACACTAACCAGGTTAACGGCTCCAACACTAACCAGGTTAACGGCTCCAACACTAACCAGGTTAAAGGCTCCAATACTAACCAGGTTAAAGGCTCCAACACTAACCAAGTTAAAGGCTCCAACACTAACCAGGTTAAAGGCTCCAACACTAACCAGGTTAACGGCTCCAACACTAACCAGGTTAAAGGCTCCAACACTAACCAAGTTAAAGGCTCCAACACTAACCAGGTTAAAGGCTCCAACACTAACCAGGTTAACGGCTCCAACACTAACCAGGTTAAAGGCTCCAACACTAACCAAGTTAAAGGCTCCAACACTAACCAGGTTAATAACCAGGTTAAAGGCTCCAACACTAACCAGGTTAAAGACTCCAACACTAACCAGGTTAACGGCTCCAACACTAACCAGGTTAACGGCTCCAACACTAACCAGGTGACTAACCAGGTGACTAACCAGGTTAACGGCTGGCCCACTAGTTCACTAGACATTTCCGACACACTGCTGCAGCGATGAGTCCCTGGTTACTGATCAACCAGCAGGTTAGTTAGTTCTGATGGGGTCCGGTTGGGTCGTCTCTGGTTCTAAGGGTCCCTCCTGTGGACACCTCCCGGGTTCTTTGGCTCCGACCTTCAGGCTTCAGGGTTCGGACCTTCTTCAGACCCAGGCCCGACCATCCGTCAGTTCTTCAGGTGCAGCCTTCAGGAGAATCTCTAGCTGCAGCTCTGCTCCCGTCCCAGGAAGCGTCGTCGTGCAGTCAGACAGTTTCACAATAAAACGCTTTCAGTATGAACACTACATTTCCCATAAGGCACCTGACCTTCCTCAGAGGCCTGCTGCTGTTGGATGATCCCAGAGCCTCTCTGATTGGCTGTTTACACAAACACACCTGAAGCCGTCACACCTTGGATGGACTGTATTGTTCTCATCACTGATTGGTCTGTAGCCGAGGTAATTCACCAAAATAAAAGCTCGTCATCACGTGGAACATGAAGCGTTCCACTGCTGACCTGAGCTGACGTGGTGCATTCAGGTGCCATCAGAAAAACTAGGCGACACATTTTCTAAGCACAAGATCTGAACACGGACTGAAGGGAAACGTGGACTCCAGGGGTCAGTGAAGGCAGCGCTACTTCAGGGTCCACCGTCAAGAGTCGGATATCAGAGCGTCGAACACCTGATGATGTAGGGGTGTGAGTCATGGTGTATGTCTGTAGTTGTGTGTCTGTGGTTGTGTGTCTGTTTGTGTATCTGTAGTTGTGTGTAGTTGTGTGTGTAGTTGTGTGTCTGTGGTTGTGTGTAGTTGTGTGTAGTTGTGTGTCTGTAGTTGTGTGTAGTTGCGTGTCTATAGTTGTGTGTAGTTGTGTGTCTGTGGTTGTGTGTAGTTGTGTGTCTGTGGTTGTGTGTAGTTGTGTTGTGTGTGTAGTTGTGTTTCTGTAGTTGTGTGTCTGTAGTTGTGTGTAGTTGTGTGTGTCTGTAGTTGTGTGTCTTGTTGTGTGTCTGTAGTTGTGTGTCTGTAGTTGTGTGTAGTTGTGTTGTGTGTCTGTAGTTGTGTGTAGTTGTGTGTGTCTGTAGTTGTGTGTAGTTGTGTGTGTCTGTAGTTGTGTGTAGTTGTGTGTGTCTGTAGTTGTGTGTCTTGTTGTGTATCTGTTGTGTTGTGTGTCTGTAGTTGTGTGTAGTTGTGTGTAGTTGTGTGTCTGTTGTGTTGTGTGTGTAGTTGTGTGTCTGTGGTTGTGTGTAGTTGTGTGTCTTGTTGTGTGTGTGTAGTTGTGTGTCTGTGGTTGTGTGTAGTTGTGTGTCTTGTTGTGTGTCTGTAGTTGTGTGTCTGTTTGTGTATCTGTAGTTGTGTGTAGTTGTGTGTCTGTGGTTGTGTGTAGTTGTGTGTCTGTGGTTGTGTGTAGTTGTGTGTAGTTGTGTGTCTGTAGTTGTGTGTAGTTGTGTGTCTGTGGTTGTGTGTAGTTGTGTGTCTGTGGTTGTGTGTAGTTGTGTTGTGTGTGTAATTGTGTTTCTGTAGTTGTGTGTCTGTAGTTGTGTGTAGTTGTGTGTGTCTGTAGTTGTGTGTCTTGTTGTGTGTAGTTGTGTGTGTCTGTAGTTGTGTGTAGTTGTGTTGTGTGTCTGTAGTTGTGTGTAGTTGTGTGTCTGTAGTTGTGTGTCTTGTTGTGTATCTGTTGTGTTGTGTGTCTGTAGTTGTGTGTAGTTGTGTGTCTTTTGTGTGTCTGTTGTGTGTCTGTGGTTGTGTGTAGTTGTGTGTCTGTTGTGTGTCTGTTGTGTGTCTGTTGTGTGTCTGTGGTTGTGTGTAGTTGTGTGTCTGTTGTGTGTCTGTTGTGTGTCTGTTGTGTGTCTGTGGTTGTGTGTAGTTGTGTGTCTGTTGTGTGTCTGTTGTAAGATGTTGTGTTGTGTGTGTAGTTGTGTGTGTAGTTGTGTGTCTGTAGTTGTGTGTCTGTAGTTGTGTGTCTGTGGTTGTGTGTCTGTTGTGTTGTGTGTCTGTGGTTGTGTGTCTGTTGTGTTGTGTATCTGTAGTTGTGTGTCTGTAGTGTTGTGTAGTTGTGTGTCTGTGGTTGTGTGTCTGTGGTGTTGTGTGTCTGTAGTTGTGTGTCTGTGGTTGTGTGTCTGTGGTTGTGTATCTGTAGTTGTGTGTCTGTGGTTGTGTCTGTGGTGTTGTGTGTCTGTGGTGTTGTGTGTCTGTGGTGTTGTGTAGTTGTGTGTCTGTGGTTGTGTCTGTGGTGTTGTGTGTCTGTGGTGTTGTGTGTCTGTTGTGTTGTGTGTCTGTTGTGTTGTGTGTCTGTTGTGTTGTGTGTCTGTTTGTGTGTCTGTGGTGTTGTGTGTCTGTTGTGTTGTGTGTCTGTGGTGTTGTGTGTCTGCTGTGTTGTGTGTCTGTAGTTGTGTGTCTGTGGTTGTGTGTCTGTGGTTGTGTAACTGTGGTTGTGTGTCTGTAGTTGTGTATCTGTAGTTGTGTGTCTGTTGTGTTGTGTGTCTGTAGTTGTGTGTGTCTGTAGTAGGTGTGTTTGTGGTTGTGTGTCTGTGGTTGTGTGTCTGTAGTTGTGTGTATCTGTAGTTGTGTGTCTGTTGTGTTGTGTGTCTGTAGTTGTGTGTGTCTGTAGTAGGTGTGTTTGTGGTTGTGTGTCTGTGGTTGTGTGTCTGTAGTTGTGTGTCTGTTGTGTTGTGTGTCTGTAGTTGTGTGTGTCTGTAGTTGTGTATCTGTAGTTGTGTGTCTGTGGTTGTGTATCTGTAGTTGTGTGTCTGTGGTTGTGTGTCTTGTTGTGTATCTGTTGTGTTGTGTGTCTGTAGTTGTGTGTAGTTGTGTGTCTGTTGTGTTGTGTGTGTAGTTGTGTGTCTGTGGTTGTGTGTAGTTGTGTGTCTTGTTGTGTGTGTGTAGTTGTGTGTCTGTGGTTGTGTGTAGTTGTGTGTCTTGTTGTGTGTCTGTAGTTGTGTGTCTGTTTGTGTATCTGTAGTTGTGTGTAGTTGTGTGTCTGTGGTTGTGTGTAGTTGTGTGTCTGTGGTTGTGTGTAGTTGTGTGTAGTTGTGTGTCTGTAGTTGTGTGTAGTTGTGTGTCTGTGGTTGTGTGTAGTTGTGTGTCTGTGGTTGTGTGTAGTTGTGTTGTGTGTGTAGTTGTGTTTCTGTAGTTGTGTGTCTGTAGTTGTGTATCTATAATTGTGTATCTGGCTGACCGACTACCTGGATCCTCTCCATCCGGCCTCAGTGTGTTTCTCTGCGGCTGCTTCCAGTGAACCTGTCCGGGAGTCTGAGGAGGAGCAGCGGCCCTGCTGCACCTGCAGCCCCCCGCCTCATCCATCCATCCAGGCCCTCCGTCCCTGAGCATCCGTCCGGACACAAAGACCGAAATAACCGCTAATGTGCGCCATCAGAGCGCCGACAGGCCGCCGGGAGGAGGACCGGAGAGGATGCAGGCCAGCGGCGGGCCGACGGACGGGCCGACAGCCGGACAGCTCGGTGTCCTCTGCGCACTCATTATATAACCGCCCCCCCTCCCTGGAAACACCCGGGCCGGATGGATGCTGCTGGGGGGAAGCAGCGAGCCGCCGACAGGCCGCCGGAGAGGCTGCAGCAGCGGCCTACCGAGCCGTGAGGGAGATCACACAAAGCCGCCTTTTGATGCCCGGGAGCAGGCGGCCGTCACAGATAAGGCCGATTAGAATAAAGCCGGTACCTGACCATCCGAAGCCGAGCCGCCGCCTCCTGCCCTCCGCTCGACGACGAGAGACGAGCCGCTAAATCCTCACAAATCCTCCGCCGCCTCGGCCGCGTCCTGCCGCAGCGCCGCCATCCCGCAGAAAAGGCTGATTCAGGCGGATTGAAACCACCGCCGGGGTCCGAGCCACAGTCCCGCCGCAGGAGCGCGTCCCTCCGCCCGCCGCTGAGTCCTGCGAGCCGCTGCTGCTCCGCCGGGTGTCGGTGCTAAAATGGAGGCGGCGTCTCCGGGAATAGAAACAGCAGCACCGGCAGCCGCCGACAGGGGGCGACAGCAGCCTGCTGACTGGTCAACACCTGGTCTATGACAGATAATCAGACTAATAAACAATAAACAATCAATAAACAATAATATTTATATATATAAATATAAGTGGTTTGGATCACATCACTGCTGAGCACATTAACATGCCAGCATGAGGTTCGTCCTCCTTCCTACCATCTGCTTCAGTGCTTTTTTAATTCATGCTTTCTTGCTGGACACTATGAGATCTGTCTTGTTAGTTCCGGTGATCAAGGATAAACCTGGTAAAGTTGGCTGCTCTATAACTTCAGACCAACAGCCGTCACCAGTGTCGTGTCTAAAGCATCCTGTTGGACAGAACTGTGGAGATTATTTCTTCTGCTGAAAACCAGTTTGGCTTCAAAGCTCAGCTCAGACTTGGACATAAACTCCTTAAAGGAAACTGTTAATACAAACAGGGACAAGAATTCCTCAGTTTTAATGAGTTTTATTGATGCCTCTGAAGCTTTTAACCGGGTCGATCATTTCCAGACTAAATAGTACCAGAGGTGGACCTACAGTAGATGTATGGTGAGATTCTGTCCTGCTGGTTAACAACCAGTCAATGTATGTAACATGGAGTCACTGTGTCTCTGCTCCTTTTGGGCTCAGACGAGGTGGAATCCTCTCCAGCTCTTTTTAATCTGTATGTTGATGACCTTTCTATGACTCTGGGTGTCTGGTAGGCAGGACTTTGGTGAATCATGTTATGTATGCCGACGACCTGGTGGTCTCCAGAAGCTTCTTAATGTCTGCTCTGAATATGGTCGGACCCATGACATGAAGTTTAATACAGGTAAGACTGTGGTCTTGATTTGTAGAACAAAGGAGGACAAATGTCTCATGTTTCCTACATTTAAACTGACAGGTAACAGTGAAGTTAAGTATCTTGGACGTTTCATTACGGATGAGTTGAAGGACGACCAAGACATTTACAGGCACTGCTGTTCTTTATATGCTCAAACTAATAGTTTGCGTCACAGGTTTGGTTCATGAACAGAGTGAAGGTGACTTTGTTCAGAGCTCACTGCTCTCCTCTCTTTACTGCCCACTTGTGGTCTAATTGCAGCAAAGCAGGTCTGTATAAACTCCAGGTAGCTTCAACGATGCTTTCAGAGTTCTGCTGAGGAGACCAGGTTGGTGAAGCTCCAGCCAGATGTTTGTGACGGCAGGTGTTAAAACTCTGCAGCCACGTTGACAAATCTTATGTTCAAATTTACATGTTGTCTGAACAACTCAGAGAATTGTATAATCATGACATTAACAAGCATCAAAATATTTCACCATAACATCCTCTCATGCTGTCATGGTTGGGAGATGATGTCTAACTGGACCTACACCTGTCTGGGGAGGCCTCCCAATAACATCTCAAATAGGCTGTGACCATATTTGACTCTGATTCTCATGCGCACATGGAAAAACAACAGTGGAAGTGCTTTGACCCAAGAAAGACTAGTTTCTTCACAGCAGCAGAGCTTTTGCTTCCTGTTTCTGGAAGGGAAACACTTTACTGAACATGTCAACAAACATTAAATGATCAAACGGTTTATCAGGTGAAGGATGTCTTGCAGGTGACATGTAGATGCCCCTGAAGCATTATCTGCTTGGATGATGGTACTCATTCCCCCTTTGGACACATGATCACCTCCATGAGCCTGTTTTGCATAACAATGGAAGAGAGCATGTGTCAAACAAGGTTCACCATCCAGGCCACTGTGCAGCTCCAGATTCAGCCCACAGAGCAGCTCATGTGGGTGGACAAAGTCTGCAACCTTGAGACACCAGCATGAGGATGAATCACTGAAGGGAGAGACACCATCAGGTTTTGCACTGGAAATAAAATACTTGAGAAAACAGCTTCCTTAGCTGCTGTGTGACCTGCAGAAACCAGATTAGTGTTAGTGAGCATCACATTCAACAACAGAAACAGCTGTGGGGAGAAGAACAGCGTCGAGCAACGCAGACACCAGTTTGTGGTGAGAGATGGGTTTGACAGATGAAGTGAGGAAACCCTGGTGTTGTGATGAACCATCCAGGCTATTTGGCAAAAGCACCAAGAGTGTTGAGAACGTCTGGTCTGTTTCAAGAAATGAGCCAAAGCAATTGAGAAGGATCCTTGCATTTTTGGTGGCACTGACTATTTATATGAGAAAGAAACTTAGTTTGAAGCATGAGTGAAAGGTTTTGGGAGAGATGTGAGCTTTTGCAAGTGAGCTATGGTGTTGTGCTAAATGATCTTAGAGTTTTGAGAATGTAATTTCAGTTTCAAGAAATGAGCCAAACCCATGGAGAAAAACTGTAATTAACATTCCGAATCATTTTTGTTTGATTTAGATTCTTTTTAATGGAATAAATCTCTTGAGATTGTCCCAAAAACCTTGAATACATCCTTGATTTATTGACAACAGCATCCATGACCGGCAGGGTTAGCCGAGCTAGCAGTGATGCTAACGAGCTTTTGTACCGGCTCAGACTGTTTAAAGCCGGAACACAGACAGCTTTAATATAAATCTACTATCAGAGACAGAGACGTGGTTTCATTTAGTTTGACTGCTGATGTTTTACTGTGTGACTGGATCTGACTCCATAGTAGTGAAGTCAACATGCTAATCGGAGCTAACCAGCTAGCTACAAGGCGGAAACTACGTCCGCGGTAAAGTCAACGAAACTGTAGAGAAGCTGTTCCTGTTTTTGGTCCTTCAAAGTAAAACCATTTTAATCGGAACAGCATGTAAAGTTAGAAATGCTAGATATAGTTAGTACTTCCGGTTACGTAGTTCAAAATAAAAGTTGTGATTGTAGTTACGTACTGTGTCCACTAGAGGGAGAGTAAACACATGATTCTACAGGGTGGTGATAAAACTGTTCCTGCAGTGTCTCTAAATAAGTTTGTGACAAAACATGACAGAATAAATACACACTATAATAAATTAACATAATAAATACATTATAAAACACATGAACAACAATAAAAATGTATAGAAACCCAAATTAAAAGTCGAAAATCAGACAACAATCTGACTTTATTTTAATATATTTATATTATAAAATATGTCATAAACATTTATATTAGGACTTAGAAAAAAGGTTTGACCAACACTAATGTATTCTGAGGGCCTGGAACTGAAAGTATTCAAAGCATTGGCTCCCTGGATGTTTAAAATGAAATAACACACCAAAAATATTGATCAAAATAACATATCAGTTGTCTGAAATTAGGAAAAAAAAAAAATTTAAAATGGTCCAAAATCACATAAAAACGCTCAAAATGATGCAAAAATATTCCTAAATTAGACAAAAAGACTAAATCATTGTTGAAATTTACACAGAAATTGTCCAAAATGACTCAAAAAGTACTGAAATTAAACAAAAGTTGTCCAGAATCACACTAATTAGCTGATCTGTCCTGAATAACTCCACATTTGGCCTCAACGAGTCAAAATGTGTTTAAATGACAGAAAACTGATGAAAATGCTCAAAGACTGAAAATGACTTGAATATTGTCCAACATGCAGTCATTTCATCCTACATGTCCTGTGTCTGTCTGCTGGACTGATGAGGTTCTGAGGCTCATTAAAGGATCAGTGTGGACCCCCCTCTGTGGACTCCAAGGAGACATCCATAGTCTGGAGGTAGAACTCTGATCAGTGATGGAGGACCAGCTGGTTCTGAGGTCTGAGGGACTGATTTGATCAAACATGAAGATGAAAATGTGCCAGGAAGGTTTTCAGCCTCTGAGGTTGAGTGTAGCAGTGAAACAGCGCCCCCTGCCTGCCGTGTTCACTGCTACAAGGTTCCTCCTGTCAGAGAGGAAACACTGAGGCTGGTTCACAGATCATCACATGGAAACCTGCTCCAGCTCTGCCGCTACATCAGGGCTGGGTTTAGTGTTGGTGCTGCGTTCAGGGCCTATTGGAGTTCTGTAAATACCAGTTTGAGGGAACGTCCTCATCGACGCCACACATCCGGGTCCGTCTGGGTCACTTGGCTCTTCTGAGCTGTTTGGGACTGAAAACAGTGGAAGTGAGACGGAGGCCTCCTGAACAACATGAGGTGTGTTGAACTCTCAGTGTCTCTGTTCAGGCGTCATTTCAAGGACAGAAGCTCTGCAGCAGAAGGAGCTGAAGGACGCTGAACATCTGGAACAACGTGAAGAAACACGTCAAAGAATCTGTCAAAGTGTGAAAACAACAGCAAACATCTGGAAAAGGATGTTTGCTTTGATTCAATCCAGTAGAATAGTTCAGGTTTGTGGCCACACGTTGTAGAAGAACAGATTAGTATCAGTAAAAGTACAGACGCTTGATGTGGACATGATTCACAGCTTTGACCTGCTCTTGGTTTTACAGCTAAAACATGAATTCATACTTCTTCTGAGCTTCCACCAGTTATTGTCTGGAATTAATAGAACTGGACAAAGAAAAGACTGACTTTATTTAATCCTCAACAGAGACACATTTTCTTTCACATACATTAATAAACATGACACAAAGATATTTTACTGATTGAATGTTGTGATTCTATTTTCTAAGCACAGAAAAACACAGATGCTTGATGTGGACATTATTCACAGTGTGGAGCTGCAGCACTAAACTACACAGTGGGAACAACACACTTTACACTGGTTCCCAGTCCACCTCCCAGTAACAGGGTCCAGTCAGAGTCTCTACACACCAGCTGCTGCTGCTTCAACCTCTGGATCATCAGGACACACTTCATCCTCTCAGAACAAACACCGTCCTGATCAGCATCAATAACATCTGCAGAGAGAAGAAGAAAGATCAGAGGAGATCAATGAGTTTGATCAGCTGATCATCAGCATAAAGAGCAGCAGGACCTGATCAGCTGATCACTGTTGACATGAGACAACAACCAGTCAGATCAGACCTGATGGACCCTCTGATGGAGGAGGACCACTGTCTGTGCACATCTGGAAGGCTGTCAGCTGGAATCAGCTTCATGTCCTCAACACATCAACACAACAACAACAGTGGGCTTCACATCCACTCAAACACATGATGACAACCAGCTTGTGGCTCCTCTGATTGGCTGACTGCTGTCTCTGTGTTCCTGTCCAGTCCTGGAGTCTGTCTCCATTCTGCTTCACAGCTTCACTGAGAAGCTGCAGGTTTACAGGAGACACTGGATCTTTGCTCTGATACTGACTGTTTACTAGAAAACTGACTGACTGGAACCTTCTACTGACCTCAGAGTCTTCAGGCTGCAGTCTGGACTCTCCACAAGATCCTCCAGATGTTTCACCGATGAAGCCTTCAGGTTGTTTAGTCTCAGGTCCAGATGTTCCAGATGTGAGGGGTTGGACTTCAGAGCTGAGACCAGAGAATCACAGCTGATCTCTGACAAACTGCAGTTAAACAATCTGAATAAAGAATAAAAGCTGTAGATCAGATCATTGATGATCCATCAGATGTGTTCAGGTTCTGAATGTGCAGCTCAAACTTAGTCTCTTCTAACTGATCTGAGTTCAGAGGATCTTCTGGATCCACATGTGACTCTTCAGCTCTAATTACAAACATTCATTTCCTTCAACAACCAACAGGAACATTTTCTACACTTCCTGATACAAACACTCCACTTTGGTCTCAACAAACTGAATTTAGGACACGAACAGAAAATGTGGCCCAGAGCAGATTTACAGCTTCATGGATGGAAGTTCTGTTGGAACATAGATGAGCTTCAGTCGTCATTAAACACAGATCAGATCTACAACAGTAACAGACAGTCAGTGAACTGACCTCAGAGTCTTCAGGCTGCAGTCTGGACTCTCCAGAAAACCACACAGATGTTTCACTCCTGGATCCTTCAGGTCTTTGTTCCAGCTCAGGTCCAGATGTTCCAGATGTGAGGGGTTGGACTTCAGAGCTGAGGCCAGAGAATCACAGCTGATCTCTGACAAACTGCAGTTCTCCAATCTGAATAAAGAATAAAAGATGTTCAGAAATGTACAAACACAACCCAGAACAGATGAGTTAAGGATGGAAGCCTTTTCTGACTTGATAAAACGACCCAACATGAGGGACGAACAATAAAAGCTTGTTATCAGTGAAACTACAGATGAAGAAGTTAAAAGGCAGCATTACATTAAAACCCAATAAGGCACCGGGGCCGGACGGTTTCCCATCGGAGTGGTACAAGGAAATGAAAGAGCATGTGATCCCTAGAATGAAGGCCACATAGAACCATGTGGTAAAAACAGGCTGAAGTCCCTCCTGGTGGAAAGAAGCAGTGATCTCTGATAGCAGAAGAGGGTAAAGATGAACTGGAGTGTGACGCTATCGGCCCATCAGTGGACTGAACCCAGACTAGAAGGTCTCTACCCATATTTTGGCAAAAAGAATTGAGAATATCCTTCCCCAGATGATAAGTCCAGATCAGACGGGTTTCATTTAACAAAGGCAGACACAAGACAATATCCACCCTGCATGTGATTGGTCATGTAGTTAAAAATAAAATGCATTCAGCATTAGTGAGTCCCAACGCAGAAAAAGGTGTTTGATCGAGTTAGTTGGGAGTTTTAATATAAAGTACTACAGAAATTTGGTTTTCACCAGACTGTTAATAAAACTATTCAAGCATTGTAAAGCAATCCAAGGGCAAGGATGAAAACTAACAGAACCATATGGAACTCATTCGACCTGGAAACAGGGACTAGACAGGACTTTTTGTGATGTTTACTGAAGCATTGAGGACAAAAAGACTGAAGGGATAAAAATGTTCAACCAAGAACATAAAGTCTCATTGTTTGCAGATGACATTTTAATTTATGTGACAAAGTCAGAGAGTCCAACTTTGAAATTATTGTCATTCTTGGATGTTTCTGACTCTGTCTCAGGCTATAACTAGAATATTAAAAAGACCAAGTGCTGAGTTTGGAGTAGAAGCCAAGCAGGAACATAACATCTAATATCAAACTACAGAGGGACACAA